>JAJOOF010007607.1:0-15004 GCA_029582545.1 Solanum lignicaule | reverse complement strand
TTATCTAAGGTAATCTTGAGGAACACTTAAGTGTGCTTGAAGAGGTTGTATGGGTGGTCACTTCTTGTCTTACTCAAGTGTGTCTTAAGATTATATTAGGTAGAGGTCCTATGGTAATGAAATGACATGTGTTCTTTTAAAGTTAAGCATGGGTTGTATATGGACATATGTTGATTAAATGTGTATGGTGGGCTATGGTCTTATATGTTAATGTTGACTTGTATTATGTCTCTTATACTTGTAAAGGAAAGGTTTTATCAAATTGATATGAAAGCATTTATTCTTTGAAAATGTCCTGTTTGGCATGTTTTTGCATGGTCTGTATACTTAGTACTTAATTGTGCTGACCCCTTTCTTTCCCTTTTTGGACTAAAGTGTAGGGATTTGGAGAAGATGACATGTCATGGCTTTGATAGGTTTTTAAGTGTTGAAGATGAAGACTTGGTGAGTCCTCATAGATTCGAGGACAATACCCAATACATTCTTTTATGTCTTTTTAGTATTGTTTAAGTTGTGTTCGGGATTAGTCCCGAAATTTGTACTCTAAAGTATTAGATGGTTTTGAGACATCATCTATAAAGTCTAGAAAGTCTTCCGCTTGCTATTGTTTTTTTTTTATGAAATGTTTTCTTGGTAAAGAAAGTTTTTAATTCTTTATGGTTTTAGTGTTATGCGATGAATGAATGCTAAGAGGCTTGTATTAGGCCTCCGAGAGGTCGAGTACGCCGGTTACGACTAGGGGGTGCTCTCGGGTCGTGACAGCCATAGTATCACTAGGCAACCCCCCTTGTTGTCTCGGGTTTAAATGAGAAGAGATTTGATCCATTTTGGTCTTCAATTGCTCGATACATCTTCCTTCATCTCCTTCAAAATTTTATCGAACCTTTCAACCTTGTTGAGAATACGAGAGAGCATATCCTCAGACTGGCCACCCTCAAAATCTTTGGGCTTACGATGCTCGTGGAGAGGAACATACATATCCTTCTCCCCATCTCTTTCCTTCTAAGTGGCATTCCGATCCTGCTACTCTTTATCACTATCTCTCCAGTCCTCATCTCTATTCCAACCTTGGTTGCCACCCGACCTTGGGTAGTTAGCACGATAACATTTACCTTGGTTGGCTAAGAAGTTCACTTTCTCATTGTACAGTGCTTCGAACTTGGCCTCTTTGGGATTTGCACAACCCACACCCACAACATTGACACTCCTAGCACCAGCTCTCATGACATTTTTGGCCAAAATGTCAAATTGGGTCATAAGCTACTCCCTTGTTCACCGAATCAAGGCTTCGGTAAAAGTATTGCAGCAAAATGTTGTCGGGCAAACCATGAGTTGGGAATTGCATATTCAACTTCTTAAATCTTAGCCAAGTCTCATGGATTGGCTCACCCTCCAAACTCTTGAAGCTCTGGATGCTGTCCCTAAGTGTCATCATCTTCGAAGGAGGGAAAAATCGCACTTGGAATGTGGTGACAAGCTCTTCCCACGAAGTGATGGAGTCTCTTGGCAATTTAGCCAACCATTTACATTCTTCTCCCATTAAAGAAAATGGGAAAAACCGCAACCGTACTGACTCTTGCGATATGTTCTTAAAAGAGAACGGCTCAAAAACATCAAGAAAGTTCCTTATATGCTCATGTGGATCCTCATGAGCCAACCCACCAAACAACCCTTTCAATTGCAAGAGCTGCAACATGGTGCTTGTAATGTGGAACATAGTGTTCCCTACAATCGGAGGCAATCGAATGGCACCAACTCCACCTACAAGATTTGGGTCATTCACATTCGGTTCATTGACATCGTTCAGGTTTCCGATGTCATCTTGGTGGCCCACTTGGCTACCATTGCTTCCATTGACACTCATTTCCTCTGCTTTAAAACAACAACACAGAAACCAAAACTAAAAATAAGTAGATTCAACTAAGACTAAAGAGAACAAAATTCAACTTCACCAAAAGAATCTCAAACAACACCATTCACTGGCAGCGGTGCCATTTTGATCTATAACGTTTCGAAGACACTTCATTTAATTCTAAGCGTCAACGACCGTTAATCAATATAAAACCCAACCAAATGAGTTGGGGTCGAATCCCACTGGGAGCGGTACGTGTTTGAGATTCAATAGGGAAGTATGAACATGATCATTTACAGTCATAGGAATAAAAATTATCGAATAAAGACATCATTCAAATTAGGGGGTGACAAGAATGTCAAATGGGGGGTTTTGGTTTAGAATTATCAACTACAAACAGTGGCAAACAATACGAAATAACAATAATGAGACGGGTTCTTAGGATGTGATTCAATTATAGGCTAATATAGACAAACGGGTAATTGCAACTATTAGAAAATAGCTAGATATTAGTAAGTAAGCTAGGCTATAACGGAGATAAACTCTCTCAAACAATTTATCTCGAATCAAGTTGATTTCTCTCGAATATCAACAAGTATGCAAAATAAGAACAACCCACACCTTAGTCCATTCACTCTCTCCAGCTGAATGCGTGGGATTGGGTTTAGGATTTACTCTCACGAGCTGAACCCAGGTCAACCCAATACCCACAGACCATCAATTAATAAGTTTAGTTTTAAAACTTTTCTCTTGAGCAAGCCAAAACACAAGGGTAGAACTGCATTTGCAACTACAATTCTTAAATTAAACCACAATTAATGATTGAACTCACTTCTAAATAGCATTTAAACTAACAATTAGCAATACCCATAAACTAAATCAGCCTATAGTCACATAATCACACCCCAAGAATTTGGGTTTTAGCTAGACATCATAAAAAGGTAAAAACAGATACCAAATTGAATATCCATCAACTCGGTAAGTGTAGATTCGCCCTTACAATGCTCCAATTCGAAGAATCTCAAACCCACTTCCAATTTCTCAAAAGTGAAAAACTTCAATTCTTCAAAGCTTAGGAAAACTAGAGAAAGTTGTCTCACCAGTTCAAAAATCAATAATAAACTAAAAATATGTGAACTTAGATACTAAGCTAAATGTTCAAAAATGTGCTACAAAGAGGCACTCGGTGAAGTAAGTCGGGCTCGCCGAACCACTCGGCGAGCCGCCCTTTGGTCATTTCCATCGCCCTTCTGCCTTGGCATTCAGCATCCTCAAGGTCTATAACTTTGGGCGACCCAACACTACATCATGGAACTACTCGGTGATCTATTGACTGCTCTTTTTTCTATTTTCAAGGTATAACAGCGTCATACGCAAATCATCACCTATCATAGCAAGAGATACTAAAGCTTCACCTAGCAAGGACACTCCAATATATATAATATGTAATGTTTCCTTTCCTATTTTTCCTGTCTCACAAGTATTTTTGCAAGTGTACACATTTTTGACAACAATGTTAGACACTCTGGTACTGCTGTCCAGTTTTATAAAATTCTTTCGGCAAACCAAGAATCAATCATTATTCCCAGACAATATTGCAGTCATTTTTCTAGTCTTCGGTAAACAACGCCTACTATCTTAGTGACTTAGTCTTGATTGTTATGTTCTCCTTTTTTCTTACTGATAGAATCTCTTCTAGTCAATCTAAGAAGTTTGTAGCTTTAAAAACTAATAAAGGCAAAGCAACAAAAACATAATGCTTAAAAAATTTACATGAAACCTACATTATCATGGACGATTTTAGCCCTAATCAGCTTATCAGTCTAATAAAAAAGAAATTCTCATACTTATTTAGTGATGAATGCATTGGGCAAAGAATCAACTGATGTGGGTAATAGAACTACAAGCTAGACTCCCAAAAATAAAATAAAAAATCGTATCAACAAACACAAGAATATCAAAATCCTAAAGCTAAATATGTAACCACACGCAAGCAATAAACCCAGATGCCATAAATTTTGACTTTTAAAGTTAGAAATATTTACCTGATAAACTCTATTCCAAAAAAATCCTTTAAATGTGATGAAGCTTTAAGAAATCATCTTCTAAATTGAAGCATCTTGTTCTGTCATTGGTGAAAAATCAGAAAATCATCAAGAATTTTCGTATGTCAAAGATGAAGAATGAAATTTTGAAACCATTCTTTAATTTGCTTTGAGAAGAATCTGTACAGAAATACCTTTTAATTTTGAAACCACTCTTCAATTCTTCAATTTGCTTGGTGAAAAATTTCAGATTTGGAGCTAAGGCGTTCTTCTTCTTCAAGAAATTGGGATTTTTTTCTGATTTGGGCAAAACTTTCCCTAAGAGTTGAAAGGCTATGTTTTATGACTTGAATTTTTTTTCCCAAATAAAAATTGGAGCAAGCTGACTTGAAAATGTTGGAGGAAATATATTATTTTAGTGAAAATTTTCAAAACCAAACTTCTACTGTGTTATTTTTACAATTATAAAAATAGCACACTTTAAAGGTGTGGCCATATATGCAAATAGTTGTTGCCGATTCTATCATAATGTAATAACGCTTATAAAGTGTAGCCTATACCATTAAAGAGTAAGCTTTACAAGTGTTGCCAATATTATCGAAGCCAAAAGTTAAAAACTTGGGCAACACTTTAAAAGTGTACCCAAAAATATTTTAGGCAACACTTTACAAGCGTTGTCTAGATTTAGTGTGGCCGTAAGCCGAAAATATTGTAGTGATCATTTATTTATACATAAATTTTACAATAAGAAGTGAAAGTAACCAATGTAAATTCTGGCTTGATAGGATCCCAAGAAAGTGGTACTAATAAAGATGGAGAGGAAATCTTGGTTCCACGATCATAGATATCGGTTTTTCTGGGTGTGTAGTCAATCCATATATCTCTTTCATGCTTATTTCTTCTGGGTTTATGTCACCTGTTAATCTCCAATGGAATCCATGCAACAAGTTAGCCAAGGTTGTCCCCACAAGCTTGATCCCTAAGCTGTACCCAGGGCACCTCCTTCTTCCGGAACCAAATGGCAACATTGTGAAGTTTTTTCCCTTTATGTTAATGTCATTTTCTAAGAATCTTTCGGGAATAAACTCTTGTGGCCTATCCCAGTAATTAGGATTTCTTCCTAAGGACCATATGTTTACAAATGCCATTGTCCCTTTTGGTATGTCATAACCAACAACATTGCATTCTTCTATGGAGTAATGCGGAGGAATTAACGGAGTTAACGGATGCAGCCTAAATGTCTCTTTGATTATAGCTTCTATATAAGGTAGTTGGGATAAGTCCTCCTCTTCTACCCATCTTCCTTTACCTATTGTTCTATCAAGTTCTTCATTTGCCTTTTCTATCGTATTCGGGTTCCTCACGAGTTCTTGAAATGCCCATTCAACTGTTGTTGCTGATGTATCCGTTCCACCGGCCAACAAATCCTGCACAATTTTAATACTAAAAATAAATTCATTCAAGTATATATTAAAGAGTTTATATTCTGAAATTGAAAAAATAAACTCAATCCACCTATAGATAAGTATGCATTTTTACCTTCTTTTAAAATGGAAGGTCCGTTAACAGGCTCAATATTATAATTTACAATCTTAAATATATTAGTGGTTCCAATGTATTATAAGTATTTAATTAGTTTTTTGAAAAGAAAAATTGTCATCAATATTTTTTCTGATAAAAACGATAATAAAATGATAATAAAAATCACACTTTATAATAAAATATTATTATTATTATTATCAAATAATAGAACTTATTTAAATTGTCTTAATTAACACAACAATATCATATGATCCAATGGTTATTTTAACAGAATGCCAAACATACACATTCAAATTAAGAAGTTAATTTAAATTTTGATGGTTTTTTTTTACTCATCTAATGATAATAATTCAACAAACAATTTGAGTGAATTAATCTTATTTACTCATTTGTGTTCTACTTTTTCTTAACCACATTATCACTTTTCACATTAAATTATATCTTATTTCTTAAGATAATAAATATTATATTTGATTATTTATTTTTTATAAATATGAAAATAAATGAACACAAAAAAATAGATAATCTTTTTATTTCACTTTATTTATTTGAAAATCAACGACGGATTATAAAAATTGCAAATATAACTTAAAGTTGTATTTGAAATTTGAAAAACATTCAAAACTTTTTTAATACTTTAACTATATTTTTTTTCAAATTTTATCGTAAATTATTAATTTTTATAAAAATGGCTCCATTTTAATTATATATCATATTTTATTTTATTTTTAGAAAAAACATATTCAAATAATCAAATATTATTTGCAACATCAATAACTTAACACAAATTCAACTTAATTTTTTTTTAAAAAATAAATTGGATTTTTTTTTTTGTAATAGTATGTAGTAGTTCTTATATGAGATATAATCTATGACATTATACGATTATTTATTTTGATATATGACTCTTTTAGTGCAATTTGGTTGTATGTCTCAGGTAAATTAGTCAAGTATTTTTTAGAAAATGAGGAATGTAGACCATATTTAAAAAGATATAATATATAAATATGTCTTTTAACTTGACCTCACTTAACATCTATGACATTAAACTTCGAGTGTGCATATGTTAGCATTTAAACTTATATAAAGTTGAACAAGTAGACACACGTGTCCTACGAGACATAATTCACGTAGGACGCCACATAGAATGTTGCATAGGACATGAATTGTATCGCTGCGTAGGACGTCAAGTAGGACACATGTGTCTACTTGTTCAATTATATACAAATTTATGTGTCTACTATGCACATCCAAAATTGGAAGACATTCATGTCAAATGAAACCAAGTTAAATGACATATTTTTGTATTATGCATTTTTGAAATATATTTATATTTTTTAATATAAAATTTGACCAAACACGACTTTAACTATACATTTTTTTAATAAAACAAAAACTATATTTTCATGACCGAACCACATTAAGAAAGGAAATAATTAAAAGGCCTCGAATTTAAATTTTAAATATGAGAAAAATCTCATTAAAAGTGATAAGTACATTCAAAAATAAATATGAATTCAAATTAATAACACTCTAATAGGTATATACAAAATCAAATGAGAAATTAATTATTTTTTTAAAAGAAAATATGTGGTCAAGAATGTATAGACTTTTGAAGTTAATCAAAAAATGGGGTCCATGTTTTAACTTTGCATTGATTTCTTTTACTCCTCCCAATGTGTTGTACACGTGTGACTATTGGAATCCACAACTTAATGGTGGATACATTGAGCATTACATAACTTTTGGCTGATTTTTCTGGAATGTTCAATACTTTGGTGTGAGGGATAATACCAAATAATCCCGGGATTAAATTATAGTATCGCTTATTTTGTTGTTTGGTTGACAAGTTCGGGATAACTTATCTCGGGATTAATAATTAGTACCGGGATAAGTTATCTCTCTCCTTGGGTGGTATAGTAATACCGGAATAATTTATCCCGGGATAAAATAGGTAAATGACAAAAATGTCTCTTTCAACCCTTTTGTTATATCACTTTTTATATTAATGAAGGGCATTTTTGTAAATAAACAAATTGTTCTTAAAATTTATTATTTTGAATACAACAAACCAAACACTCAATAAAAAATAATCCCAACACAACTTATCCTATCATAACTAATCCCAACATAACTTATCCCATCATAACTCATTTTCAAACCAAACGACCCCTCAATGCACAATGTACACTTAAATTAAGCTTGGGATTTTATTAAATTGATAAAACTATCATTGGTCGTCCAGGGCTTCACATCTCTCTCTCTCTCTCTCTATATATATATATATATATATATATATATAATAGAAAAACTACTAAAAATTGGCCAACCCCTTTATTGAATAGTATAAATTAATTAATTAATTAACCTTTGCACCATAAAAACTATTAATTATAGAAAAAGGATTAAAAATATCCCTCAATTATGTGAAAATGATCAAAAATGTCTTTAGTTAATAGTTTGATCTAAAAGTTCTTATGCTATCAAGAATTTTGTTAAAAAATTCCCTTATTATTATTTAATGTGTCAAAATTTTCATTTTCCTAATAAATATATTACTATTTGTTTTCTTCTTAAATACATTTTATTCCTAATAACAATATTACTTTTAAAAGATCATATTCTTGTTTTTTTTTCCTTTTAAAATCACTTAGTAAATAAGTAGGAATAAATCAATTTTTCTTTCTTAATTTCATATTATCAATAAAAATAGAATAACTACATGTACCTTTTTAACCAATAATATATGACATATATATAAGATCATAGTAACCCTATCATTAGTTTCATTTCGATAAACATAAAAAAAAAATCTAAACAATAGAAAATAGTTGTATTTCTAAATCTTTTTTGACTTGAAGTATGATAATAAACAAAATTATTATTAGTAATATTAGAATGTGTTTATGAAAAGAAAAGAAATAATATTTATTTAGAAAAAAAGAGCATTTTCAACTCATTAAGTAACAATAGAGACATGTTTTTACCAAACTATTGGCGACAAGAACATTTTTAGATCAAACTATTAGTTGAAAACATTTTTGTTCAATTTTGCATAATTCAAAAGTATTTTCATTAATGTAAAAGAAAACAAAAAAAGGGAGAAAACTTACAAGGATTAATCCCATTAGGTTATCGGTGGTAATCTTAACTTCAAGATTAGGGTCATCTACTAGTTGCAACAAGACATCAACCATATCCTTTGGAACAGAATCCTCCTTTCCTTTAGCCTTGTGATCTTCGAGTACATACTTAAAAAATTCTCTCAACTTTTTATCCAAAGCCTTCATTCTTTTTATGTACCCTTGCAAGTCAAGCCAATTAAGCCAAGGTATCCAATCCCCAATATTAATCACCCCACCAAGGATAAACCATTCATCTAACATACCTTGCAAATTTTCAATTGATTCATCCCTATGGTACGTGCCACTCATAACCATCCTACTTATAATGCTAAGGGTAAATTCTGTCAAATGATGTCGGAGAAAATTTTTCTTTCCTGATAGAACATGAAGACGAGAAATGAGATTTCTCCTTTCCTCAACACGAATGTACTCAAACGATTTAAGCCTTTTAGGACTAAATATCTCGGTTTGGTAGATCTTTCTAGATTGACGCCAGTGTGCACCATAAGGTGCCCATGACACATCTGAGTGGTTAAAGCTAATATACTTACCAGCAGTCAATGCAGGACGAGAAGAAAAGATAGCATCATGTGTTTTTAGAATCTCTTTAGCCATTTCTGGAGATGATGCTATGAGAACAGGCTTGGAACCGAACTTTAGGAGCATTAAATCTCCATATTTTTGTGAAAGATTGTGCAAAGACTCATGTGGGAGTGAACCAATAAGGTTCAAATTGCCAATAATTGGCCATGGCCTCGGACCTGGTGGTACATTTCTTTTAGGGCATAGAATATGGTTCATAACTTTAGAAATAACAGCTAATGCTAGTAGCCATGCCAACGCTATAAATGCTGACGAAAAAGAAATCTCCATTATTGTACAATGGACTATTGTGTGCACTTGACATATAAGAAAAATCTTCATTTGTTTGACCAATATATCCTTTATTAATTCTTTAATATTTATATGTGCCCAGAGGCGCGAAGCTAGAATTTCAGACCAGAAGGTTCTAAATTTTAAAATAGAGCAATGATCTTAACTTAAAGTAACCACCATCAAACTTTTTACATTTTTACTATAATCTTCAATATTGTTATAAGTGAGGTTAAAGTTATTAAATTCACCATTAATATTTTGATACCTAAAATAAATTTACTAGTTTCACTATCACCTTGAACCATCACTCCAAGTCTGCCACCAAAACTTAAAATTTTGAAAAGCAAACAACAATTATTTTAATATAATAAATTATCAATATGTGGGATAACCCTAAAATCAAAGATTAAAAATCAATTTTTGAATAGATAACCATACCGTGTAAAAGTAAACAAATAAGAAAAAAAATGAAAAGAGAAAGAAAGAGTACATACAGGAGCCCAGATTTTGGATGGTAGCAATCAAATCAATTATAAAAGTTAGATCCCTAACTTTTGAAAAAAAAAAAATTGAGTTAAACTTTTCAGGATGTCTAATTAGAAATCAATAGTCAGATATTGTTTTAGAGTACAACACAAATACTATTTTCCTATTTTTTACATTTACCAATTTTTTTTAAAAAAAAATTATATTAAACCCACATATAATTTAGTTAATCCTTATTTTTCTAAAATTCGTTTTATATAAAACCATGTATGAAATTATCCCAAAAATAGAGTTTCGAATCCACGACCAGGGGGCCGAGCATTTTCGCTGGGTGCACAGACACCATTGGGCCAATCATTTAACTTTGTTTGTGGGTTTGCTGGAAATGTATATATAGATTTAATTTCATATTTTTATTTAAATATAGAGTCTACGAAAAAGCTAGGAGGTTTGCCCGAACCCCCTTCCGATACAGTAGCTCCGCTCCTGTTAATGTGCCTCTTAATTCTAGAATAATAAATGTTAATTGTAAAGTTGGAATTTTTTTGTAAATTCTCTCTTGATTGTTTAAATCGACAACTATTTTAAAACACGTATTTTTAATATACATGACAACTAAAAAAAAAGGAAAGAGTATTTAGTATCTACTAAAACTAGTAGGTTTTAAAATTTGACAAGAGGAACCAGTAGGGATGGTAATGGGACGGTGCGGAGCGTGGGTGGGGCGGGTTGAGCTCAACTGCAGGCAGCCCTTTTTTGTTTTAATTTTTCGTTTTAGCTGCCGACAACGTTTCTTTTTTAAAATACAAGGCACATTCTCTTTTGTTTTTTGATTTTACTTTTACTTGTTAACTTATTATTAAGTAGTAATCAATAATTATTTTTTAACTAGTTTAATTACTTTTTTTTATTTGATTAGACATAAAGAAAAATTCTCTTCACCATTGAAACCCTGGCTCTTCCTTTAAACTTTTGAACAACAAAAATCTGTCATTAATTAAAGCTTCAGCCTTCCGTCCGTCACCCAATCCTGCTCTCCCATCCAGCCACAAGACGAATAATTCTATTTGAATCTAAAATTGATTTAATCGAGTCTACTGGGCATTAGAGACGAATCCAAAATTTGAAGATTTTGATGCACCAATATATACTATCTTAATTTAGGTAGTTAACGAAACTTTTACTACAATTAACGAATATTGTAGTATTTGTTGGTAACTAATGGCTCAAATATGATTTTCTAAGGTAAACTTAAAATAAAAATAATGAAATAAGACTCTAGATAGATTTGAACTGTATTCTCGCGAGTGGTCCCTCTGGTTTGTACCAACTAAACAAGGGCACCCCTACGCTTCTTATGGGTGCACTGTTGATTATATTCTACTTTATGCCAGTTTCTCACGACAGATATACATATATACGCATGATTTTTTTTTGAAGTTAACGGATGCACGTGCACCCTTATCAAATCATGTGAGTCCGCCTCTGCTTGGCACCCAGTGACTCTAAATCGTAGATCCGCCTCTGCCTCCCCACATCCGCCCCACTCCATTGCCATCCCTAGGGACCCATGTAATAAATAGAATTTAATTGGAAGTTTGTACCTATAGCAATCAAGGTCCCCTGATCTTCTTAAAATATCTCAGAAAATTGTAAACTTTGTTTGGTAGAAAACGTTAGTCACTAAATCAAAACATTTGTATTACGTAGAAAACCATCTTAGGTGTTTTAATAACTAAATCAAAATATTTTTATTACCTAGAAAATCAGCTTAGTGTATATATATATATATATAAAACTAAAGCATTTTAGTTAATGACTATTAAAAACACAAATTATTCACTTAAAATCTCATAAATATTTCAATAAACTGTTTCCATTGTCATCGCACTAAATCTTACGAGCCTTCGAACTTAGGTGAAGCTCTCACCTTCTACAAAACTTTTTGTTCTTTGAGCTGTTGCTAGCAGTTCTACAAAAGTAAGATATTTTCTTAGAAAAATCTTGACAGTTTTTGTCCAATAATCATAGATAAGATTATTGAGAATTTAGTAGTTAATATTCTTTTGGGATGGTTGGAAATTTTTGAGAGAAAAGCTACTAATAGCCTTGCAAAGGCTATAAAAATCAAGATGTTTCCATCACCGACAATAATTTAAAACACCTTGAGTGTGTGGTATTCTTGAGGCACCTGTTGAATTGGAGGAGGGATGGCTAGCTACTAGTATTTAAAGACTTGAAAATGATATGTTTAGTAGAGAGTTACAGACAATGATGGAAGAAAAGAGAAAGTGAAAGAAAATGACACAAGAAAAGAAAATGAGAGAAAAAAATGACTAAAGAAAATAGAAAAATGAAAGAGAGAGAAAATGATGGAAGAAAAGAGAAGGAAAATGATGTAAGAAAATAAAAGGCAAAAGGGTCTGATGGACCCTTATACTTGTATGCGTTTGTATTATGAATTCTTCTACTTAATTTGTTATCAACTGAACCCAACTCAATAATATTCAATATAATAAATCTCTCTGACCATTGACCATATTTATATGACATTAAGATGATTGAGTTGGCTAGAGAGCGTGAATACACGCGTGTTAAGGCAAGTGTACTCCATATTTAAAATAAAAAAATATTAAAATTATAAAAGAATAAAATTATTAATTTTAAAATAAAAAAATAAAAACCCTTCTTCTTCACCCCACCCACCTACTTTTTCAGGCATTCCCATCCTTGCTCAACCCTTTTTTTTTTCTTTCATTTTCTTTAGACGATCTATACGCCAGAGGTGGCAAGGAGTCCCATGGCATGCTGGTTCGACGGAGGCGGCAAGGAGTCTCCTGCTGATTCGAGGGAGGCGGCGATGATAGGCGGTCCTTGGTGTTTTGCAGGGGATCATTGGTGGTGCAGAGAAAGAAAGACAGTGAAGGGGTGTTTTTACTTCTCCTATTATATATAGATAAAAAATTCTCAGTGAATGTATTTATTTATTTATACAATATATTTTGAAAGTGGTAGTTTTTGTTAATGTTAAATTTTTAAATGCAATGAACAATTATAATTGAATTAAAATTTAAAAAGTTGGATAAGAATAAAGAAGATAAAATGGGTCATACAGTTGGAAATCGTAGGGTTAGATACTTATCTTTCAGTTTTTAATTGTTCAGTTTTTTTATTTTTCAATTCGAATTTTAGTTTATTTAATTATTTAATAGTAATCATCTTTTAACTTTAAAATTTCAAATAATTTTTTCCACGTTCCTTTTTTTAGGAATGAATGTGGATGATTTAAAATCAGTTTATTTAATTATTTAATATTAATCATCTTTTAACTTTAACATTTCAATGAATTTTTTTCACGTTCTTTATGACCGGTTCTTTTAGTAATTTTATTATCGATTCCGTTTTATTTATCATGCTGACAATTTTTCTTCTGTTTTAAACAAATATATAAATTGTGTGAGAAATTATATTGATTTCAAACATGAAAATATATGACCGTTAGCATTTTATTAGGAACAAACACATTCAATTTATTTAAACAAAAACAAATTATAAAAAATGCTTTAATTTTATGTGTTTTTTAAATTGTTATTTATTATTTAATATATATCTACAAAATTTGTTGACACTTTTTACTTCTCCACTATACCTTCTTCCACCATTATAATTAGCACTCAATCTCTTAATTTAACTAAAATCCAATAAAACAAATATTTTAAAAAAACTCCCTTTTAGACTAAATCATGAAACTTATTTGAGAAATTCAAATTAATAGAATACTGAAATCAAAGAAAAATCTAAAATTTTCACCATTAAGTCAACGCCCGCCAGATGGATATGAAGATTAGGAACTTCATATTTATTTATTTTTCTTTCGAATTTCGAGGACAGAGAGAATAGTTGAAGTGAAAGAAACTACAATTCCTTATTGATTTTTAAGAAAAAGTCAATATGTTGAGTATTCTTTATAAAAAATTAAGATCTCAAAATTTCAAAAGCAACAGTATTGGCCACCGAACTGTGGCAGATATCGAAGTCCACAGTTTATCTTTGTTAAAATCTATCAATATTTTTTATATATTATTTTAATGTACACAAATTAAATATATGTGCCTAATTAAGTTAAACTTTTTCAAATGTGGAGTAAAATTTATATAAGATGAATTAAAAACATATATATATATATATATATACTACCTTAAAAACATGAACTCCTAACTTGAATGTTAAATTACTATAATATCCCTAACTTAGGTTGTGACTTTTCAGATGAGTTGTGACTTTCAAAGAGTTGTGATTTTTCGATAAGTTGTGACTTTTCCAAAGAGTTGTAACTTTTCCAAAGAATTATGACTTTTTTCAATAAGTTGTGATTTTTCCAAAGAGTTGTGACCTCTCGAAACGGTCATGAATTTTCAGATAAGACACAAAAAAACAGTTGTTCATACTATCCTTTGTTGACTAAAAATGGAGGGGTTGCCTTTCATTTTTCAACCACAACTTTTTTTTTCATCTTCTACTCTTCTTCTTCTTGTATTTAAAAAACATTCTTGTTATTAATTGTCGTTGAGTGAGTTCGAAGTTCAGCGGAATATGAGGTACCACTATTCTGATTAAGTAAATTGTTCTATCCTATGAGGGTAAATTTCTTAACCTCGAGTACTTAAGGAAAATAATTCTGATGATAGAATAATTATTTTTTTGCTTAGTATATACATTAGTATGTAATGTTCTAATATATGAAGTTAACATGATGATTTGTTTTTGTTAAAAGTTTCTCTTGTGATGTAGATCTATGCTTCTGAATATCTTTTCCAAAATTATTAAACTTCTCAAGAGTTAGAGAATTGTTACGAATTATTTTTTGATGCTCAAAACAAAGAATCACTTTATTTATCAATGCTTCTTATGTGATTTAAATTGTCAGGAAATTTGCATCAAATAGTTATTACTATATAAACATTGACCTTTTATTTTACTGATTTTACTATTTCTTAATATTTCGGTATTTTCAACAAAGAAAAGCTCATATTGAAGTTTGTATTAGTTATATATATATATATATATATATATATATA
>JAJOOF010007606.1:0-21303 GCA_029582545.1 Solanum lignicaule | reverse complement strand
AAATATTGTTAATTTGTTTGAATCCCTTATTTCATGCTAATCATTAATTATCTACAATAAATTCAAATTAAATTACAGGCCACACTTTCAGTTTTTTATTTTATTATCTATAATTCTGTTTTTTTTTAATTTTCGTTTATCTTTTTAAAAAAAAAAAACTTTTTTCGAATTAATAAAAACATTTCTTTTATTTGTGAATTTGTTATAACCTGAAATTTTTAATGCTATAACTTGAAAGTCTAAATCTACTGCTATAGCCTGAAAATAGTACTATAATATATGTCATATATGAAATTTACACAATAATATAATATGAATCATATAATATTTTTAATAAAAAAAATTCGTAAAAGTGACGATGAATCGTAATCCTATTTAATTAGCTCAATAAAGATTATTATGTGGCAAATAATACTTCATAAAATGTTATACATGAATATTTAATTATTTAAAAAGGCATTTTTGTCTTTCGAATAGTTTGATCCATGCAATATTTAATGGGTTAAAACTACTTTTATCCTTCAATTTTACTTTGAAAATCGAACTCTTCTCCTTCATCTTCCTCTCAAATTTGAATAATTGATTTTTTCCTTCCCTTTTTCTAATTGACTTTTCTAAAGACTTATTTTACTCATAGAGTATCAGTCTTTTTCTCCTTTTCACTTTTTTTAAAATCATTATTTTTTTAATCTATTTTTTTTTAAAAGAATATAAATATTATTTTCAAGACTAAAATAAAAATTATTGATAGAATATCTGAGATAACTTCTATAATTAAAATATGAGCAATAAAAAATACTGAAAATGCTCATAAATATTCTTGTTTTTTATCTTTTGATCTAAAAATACTCAAAATTTATTTTTTTTGGTTCAAGAATTGCTCAAATCTATTGAACATAGCTCAAAAATATCCCTTCTTCCATCTTTTTATTTAAAAGTACACCCAAACATTATTTTTGGTTCAAGAATATTTCTCCTTCCACCATTTAGTCTTAAAATACCTTAAAATTAAGAAACATTTATGATACCTTTATGATAATCTACCCCCAACACCCAGACAATCAAATTGAAATTAATTCTTTCCATACTCAAATAAAATGACCCTGTAATGCAATATTATAATGGAGTCATGGAAAAGAAAAATGAATTGTTGAAAATTATGGGGAAAATGCATAAGTACCCCCAATCTATGTCCAAAATCCCAGAGACACACTTATACTATATTAAGGTCCTATTACCTCCCGAACTTATTTTATAAATAATTTTCTACCCCTTTTCGGCCTACGTGGCACTATCAATGAAAAAATTGTCAACACGCGCAAGACCCAAAAGATAGTGCCACGTATGCCGAAAAGGGTAGAAAGTTATTTATAAAATAAGTTCGGGGGTAATAGAACCTTAGTATAGTTTAAGTGCGTCTCTGAGATTTCGGGCATAGGTTGGGGGTACTTATGCATTTTCCCAAAATTATGTGATAGTTCATATTTGTATTTCAAATCCGGACTACTCCCTTCTTTTCTATATGTTGTATTTTTCTTATAGGATTACAAAACAAATTGTAATTTTACTTTTATAAAACTTCTTTCACGAAAAACGTTCACTTCTCTTCCTAACAAAAATAATAATAACTAATAACAATAGTTGATTTTTTAGAAAATATTAATCAATTTTATCAGAAATATTAATGTCAAATAAAAGAAAGATTTATATAAAATAAGTTTTTGATTTATTTTAAAGTCATAAATATTTAAACTTCATAGTTCAAATAAGGAAATACTTAATAATCTAAATTTTAGTTGATTTTGAATTCTTAATTAAGAATAACTGAATTACAATTTTATGTGATGTGTAAAAATTGCATCACGCTAGGCTCAATCTTAAATCTCTTTAGGGTTATGTTGTTGAATGGGGTAAAGGAAACAACGCATACAAGCTGAGAATGTATCAAATAAGAAGATAGTTGGAATCTCATTTTGGTAAGCTTTGGATGATAAAATTACAAAAATATGAATAATATAAAGATGATTGATTTGGTGATTATTGATACAAAGATAAATGGGATGGAGATAAATGATGTGAAAGTCGAGGACTATGGACTACTTGTTTCTTTTGAAGCTTATTCTAACTTACAAGATTTATGATACCAATATAATTAATTAGACTTAAACTTTTGTCTAATGCTATTTTTATCAACATATCGCTTATTGCTATGATAGTATTGAATGATTATGATACACATGATTTACAAATGCATTTTTTATTTATTATAATTATTTTATTTTTCTAGTAAGAGCTTAAAACATATTCTAAGTCTTAAAATACGAAATAATGAGCAAACTTAATTTGATTCTTTAATTCCTTAATAAGAAAATTCTTCTTCCTAGTTAATACATGTGTTGTAGGGGTTAGAAATTAGTACAACCATTGTTGTTGAAGGGTTCATAGTTTATAATTGTAGTATTCGTATAAATTTGATATTATATATAGCTTCATGTTAGACATTTGATAGTAATAGTTATTATATTAGGTAATGATTTCTTCAAATTAACAAAATGTTAATCATTTGTTTCAATATATTACATTGATTTTCAAATTTGATATGATATATAGCTTCATGCTAGACATTTGATAGTAATAGTTATTATATTAGGTAATGCTTCTTCAAATTAACAAAATGTTAATCATTTGTTTCAATATATTACATTGATTTTGTTGTCAAAAACTTTGTTGGTATACGAATATTTGACTAGTTTAGTTTAAAATTTTAAAATATTAAGTGAAGTTCTAATGTAGAAAATTCGAAAAAACTTAAATTGGAAAGTATTTTTGCTGCATTTCTAATGTTAATGACCAGAGAATTAATAGAGTTTTTTTTTATGACTGTGGTATTTGGGCCAATTTTTGCACACCTTCACTAATCATATTGAATATCTACCGCCTCCCACCAATAACAGGTACCAGAAATAAGAGTTTTTATTAAGTGAAAAGGTTAAAATAATGAAGTTTGTAAATATTAATCGTAACTTTTTTGATACACAATGGTAATTTACGGCAGTTTTAACTTTTAAGAAAGACACGTGCTGAAATACTAAAAATTAATCGTAACTTGGAAATAAAACTAAAAACATACAATTTCGGGAAAAAAATTGTAACTGCATTTTTATGTCATAACAAATAATGATATTGAGAATATAATTAAATAATAAAAATGTGTTTATGCTTAGTCCAAAAAAAAATTAGGCCCGCACGTGAGTGGCGTAATCTAAGTGTCCAAGTGTCAAATTAGTGGGGACGGAGCTACAGTATAGTTTATTATGGCTTCCATTCGACTTTAGTAATAAGTTTAGTATATGCTTTTGTGAGCTAATAAGAGACTATATTATAATATGATATAATATATTTTATAATAGATAAGCTGAAGTGCACGCAACATGTCACCCTATCTTGTCATTTGATATGGATTTTTTTTTTATTTCCATGAAAAGAAAGTTGAAACTTGACTATTCTGATTCCAGCTTGAAAAGGATTTTTTGATATAACTTTTCGAACCTAAGACCTCCGTTTAAGGAAGAACAATCCTATTTGATATGGATTTGTCAAACCTATCAAGAAAAGTTTATAACGCAAGAGGGACTTAACTATCTTTTGTGAAGGAGTTTAATTGAATCCCTTTCGAAAAATTACATTAGAGTAAAAATTTGTTGTTTGTGGACTTTGGAGGGTATAAAGATTGAGACTTGACTGTATGGTACTTGATAGAGCTTTAACGTGTGTTATCCGAATATTAGTTTGGATATGGTAAGAGCTAGGCCACTATTGATGACAGGCATAAGAGCCAAACTTGTTAAATCTTAGTTTATCATCAATGGATCACTTTGCTGTTGTGTAACCTTTTCCTTATTTGGCTTAATTATAACATGTTAGTGAGGGGGTGTTAATTGTGGGTATTGGTGGCAAATGGGCGGGTTGGAAATGGGTCAACATAAAATAAGTAATAATTCAATCCGCCCATATTTGATATGGGTAAAAATGAATTGCGTAACAAATGGGTTGAGTAAAATACTAGTTTATCCATATTTTACTCATATTTTCATGAGTAAATAGTAGTCTACTTAAGAATTCAACATGGAGATAATATTTTAGTCTTTTTTTTAGATGAAATATGTTGAAAATGCTTCATTTAGTTTTATTGTATCATAAAAGTAAAAAAAAAAAATCCTATAACATTTCAATATAAAATAATTTATGTTTTCCTGGAAAACAAGTAGATTTTTGACTTATTTTCTCATGTTTGGTTGGTGAGTAGAAAATATTTTTCGGAAAAGATTTGTAGTGTTTGGTTTATGAATGAAAAATATTTTTGAGAAATATCTTTTATTTTTGATTTGTAGAGTTCAAAAAAGTGTCCATTTTTGGACTCTAAGTTTGATCATATTTTTTCTCAGAGCTATAATCAAGAGAAGAAATACTAAATTCTCTCTGGTTGTCATTTGTCTTAAGAATAGAGAAATTATTGGGAATGGTTGAGTAATACTATAATCCATATGATTGAATCAATCAGGTTACAGGATTGAAGATATCCACATAAATTTGCAATTCAGGTAAGCCTATAGTGACATTGAATCCACTGACAATTAACTAATGTCGATAAAGACTTTAGTGATATAAAAATTCAATAGGCAAACAAAGTCTTTTTCATATCTAGCGACCTTTCATAGTTTTTTCTTGTTTCCCCTTGCTCTTCACCTTGAATTTTTCTACAAGTTCACAAAATTTGACCATGTTGTTGTGCATCTTCAATCACTTGAATGCAAGTTTTAACATTGATTCCCATTTTGTCACATGAGTATTTATGGTGTTTCAGGTTTTCATTATATAAAAACATTATAAAAGCACTTTGGATCGCATTATTTCCTAATTGATTAGACAAAGTCCGTCATTATGAACTTGTTACCTTACTCATCTCAACCAGTAACATGAGAGGTTTTTCATGTTTTATTTGATCTTAGTAATTTGAGAGGTACATATTTAGTAAATTCTTAATTAATAAATATGTGCAATGTTTGGATCAAAAGTTAATGAATTATGTCGAATCTGTACTTCTCCAGCCATCCCTATTACAACTTGGATTTTCATAAAGGTAAAACAGGTTGTGTGGCCTCTTATATATGATATTTCATTCATTACTTAGGATTGCTTGATATGGAAAAGATAACAAGTGTAATGAATAATGAGTTATCTCTTTCCATCCTTTTGTCGTAATTCCAAGTTTTCAAAGAAAGTGAATGAAAGTATTTGGATAATTCTAGTTCAAACCACAAGCAAGTTGTTACAATGTCCCCCACTTGATTGCAACAAAGAACTTTTCATATTGCCCACATATCGCTCCAACAAAAAAAGGATTTTGCAGCAATTATTTAGCGGCAATAATATAGTAATTTTTGCTATATATTATATTTAGCAATTAGCGGCAATAATAACAATAGATATTTTTAATCAGCCCCCTCTCTCTCTATATATATATATCACTATAAAGATTTTAGCAACTTTAGACGCAAAGACATTAACTCAATCATCACCGAATGTTAGCCACTAAATTTCTCTTTTTGTGTTGAAGTATATAGACTCGTACTGAAAGGACTACCACTGCTTCTTAGGCCCATTTTCCTGCTGATTTTTAATGGTGTAGGGATTTTGGGATTAGTAAGGAAAACTCTGGCAAAAGCCCAAACTGAAAGCGATTGAAGCATGCTAACGAAATTTCTACTTCTTTTCCTCCATACCATTCAATTATTTCAAACCAGACAAAAAAAAAAGATTAATTATACCTCCTCTATCCCAATTTATATGACATACTTTCTTTTATAGTCCGTCTAAAAAATAATGACTTATATTTAGTAACAATTTAATTTTAAATTATTCATTTTACCATTAATGAAATGATTTCTAGTCATGCAAATACAAGTCTCATTTTAGACCATAAATTTTAAAAGTTTTTTTTTTCTTAAACTTCGTGTCAATTCAAACTAACTCATATAAATTGGGATGCAGAGAGTAATAAATCCCCCCGTCCCTTTTTAATTGTCATTGTTTCCTTTTTGGGAGTCAAACAATATGAATTTTGACCAACATTTTAAGATATATTTTTTCATCATATTGATATGGAAAAAGTTGAAATTTATAGTATTTTTCGTATAATTTTTGAATATCTAAAATTTATTTTAAAAAATATCAAATTAATGTAATCTAATTTAGCTTTGAAAACTAGTCAAATTAACTCTCAAAAAGCGCAACATGACAACTAAAAAAGAAGGGATGAAGTATATTATTTGAACCTCAGAAATATATATGTGGTGGACCTAAAGAGAGACAAGGCAGTTCTATTGAACTTACTACACCAAAATGCACTACACAAATAGGGTAAAATAATATTTTTTTCTGGTGTAAATTTTTGACTCCGTCATTATTAATAGATCTTTTCATAAATTCATTGTCGGTTTCTATCCTAGTTGAGGTTGGTGTAAGGAGATCCTTGTTCACTTATTCAATGTGCTACTCCAATTTGTTGTAAAGAGAATCTATGAACTTTGTATTTTAGGTTCATTGATTCTATAGCCACCAATAACCTACCATTGTTATTCAATTGGTCCACTAATTAAAAGTAAAGCACAAGTTGATGAATCTGTTGACTAGACAACCATTCACTATTATTTTATTATATTTATGTTTTTCCAGTAGGATAGTAAATAAAATTTGGTCCAAGAGAAAATCCACGTCATCCCCCAGATTTGCCACATCATCCACCAAATTTGCCACGTAGGATCAGTGAGGTGGGCCAAGCTGGAGGAAGAATCAGAGAATATACGTAAGGAATTATGCTTTTTGTGGATGCGAATATCCGTTTTGGCAGTCACTCATGACCCTCAGTTTCTCAATTTTAATTGGTTTAAATGCCGGCTGATTCAATGACAAAAATACCCCGAGTTTTGTCGGAATTGCAATGGAGTAAATTACATATATGTCCTTTTCGTCAATAACATGGACATTTTTGATAAATGACTGCAAACCACATGATATATAGATATGTACCCACAATTGATTGCAATTTTATGGGGTCGATTTGATATACGAACAAAAATGCAGATATAAGTCGTGGCTGTTATCGATTGATATAGAATTTGTCATGTTAATTATATTATCAATGGAAATAATTATCTATGGATATGGATCTGGATATTCAAGGTGGCTCTAGAATTTCAATTTCAAGATAATTTTATCCATAATATTCACATCTTTTACTCGTAATTTCAAATGTGATTATTCCAAAATGTGTAAATACAACCAGTAACTCAACGAAAATAATGGTTCAAGATAAGATGATGACTAGCTGACTTATCGAACGGATGGATACGTACCATCGAAGTTTTAGTTACTATTTTTTTTTTCTATTTTAAAAACTTTTTGGTCCTCCAAGAGTTAATTTCATTCAATTTATATACGATAGGCCCACTAGATCTAAGCAAGATAGATATTGGAATGCATGTAAATGTCCACATAAAAAGAGTTGTCTCGTCCTAAAAGGACAAGAAAGAGCTGTTGAGGCCCATAATGTATCGACAAGGAGATTTTGTTACAAGAAAGTTCTCTGAGAAAAGCACAAACTGAAACAAATATGAAGTATGATAATTTATTTCAATTTATTTGGTGTTTTTTTTTAATTCGTTGAAAAAAAAATATTTTTCATTTTTTAATAACTCTTTTCATTTCCACTTTTTTATACGACATGTTGTGATGAGCACCTTGTGCGCACTGGGTAAACCCCCCACTGTGTAATAGCATGCGAACCACACAGGGGATGTAAACCGCACTAGGCAAGCCCTATGCGACATGCTCGATTCAGAAGGCATTGAGGGGGGATCGATCCCGGGTCATCCGTGTGGATAATTAACCACCCTCCAAACCAACTGAGCCATTTCGAAGGACTTATACAACATGTACTAAAATATTTTTTAATCTTGTGATTTTTAAACATGTCGTATAACATTTTAAACATGCATGTTATACGACATGTTTAAAATCACAAGATTAAAAATTATTTTAGTACATTTCTATTCAATTTTCTTAACTTACTTTTGAATAGCTAGATAAACCAACATGGGTTGTGGTGCACTGGTGGGAGTATTTCTCCCTTAATCAGAGGTCTCGGATTCGATCCCTGGGTATGGAGAAAATCCTGTTGGGAGCGCCACCCCTTAATGGGCCTTGCAGAGCGCGATCCTGATTTAGTCGGAGCTCCAATGCGGGCTCCGGACACCGATGGGAAACCAAAAAAAAAAAAGACTAGCTAGATAATAGTAGATATTCAATTTCAATTTATGTGATATTTGTAAAATTTCAAAAGTTAAGTTAAACGATAAATTCAGACATGAAATTATTAACTTTTTAAAATAAAATTTACATATTCAAAAGCTATATAAAATATACTATAAACCAAAGTAATTAATAATTTAAATATTTAATTAATAGACTTTTAAAAAAATAGTCAATAAAAAATTATTTGTGTCGTACCCAAGGGTTTGTCCCAGTGATCAATGAAGTGGTTGAAAATCCTTGATGAGTGGTTTTCAAAACTCAACAGAGATTTTAAAAAAAACACTAGGTGATTTTTCTCATCTATCTTAGCCTTGGTTGACAAAGTTACCTAGTACTTGTTGCTGGTCAGAGGTGGTGATAGCTGACAGGTATCTCATATAATTAGTCGAGGTGCACGAAAGCTGATCCAAATACTACGATCATAAAAAAATATTATTTAACTCTTAAAATTCATGTATCATGTAATTTGAGACGAAAAAGATGAAAAGATATGGCAAAGTGAAGTTGGTTTTGTACATTAAATATTGACAATGATTACTATGCATCTTAAACAAGTAATTTCATTGATATTTTGTAATAGTACGCATGAATATTTTTTTCCACCGCTTCTTATGTCACTAATAATACCTACCATGCTACGCTAAGTGGTGCAATTATAAAATTAACTAATTGTTTGATTAATTAAACAAATCCACCATTCATGGTAGAGTAAAATATGTCTGTGTGTCTAATATTTTATTTATCGTAGAACACTAGCCAAGAGAAATTCCATGTCATCCACTTGACATGTCACCAGATTTGCCACGTCGGATCGTGTGGGTCCAGCCAATAAGAAAATATGCACACTGCACGTAAGGAATTATGCTATTTATGTTATGCGAATATCCGTTTTTCTTGATTTCAATTATAGCCTTGATGCCAGCTGATTCAATGACAACAATACCCCTGACATTTGGTCGAATTCACAAATGACATACCGGGGTAGTTCTATTGGCATGATGATGAAGTTACATAAGTGCCCTTTCCATAATTATGTGCACGTCTTTACTTTCATGGGATCAACTTAATAAATATAAAAATTATGAAAGGCCAAATGATTCATATTGCCTTAGCAAGCTAAACATTATTAGTAATTTCTTTTTTACATGAATGGAAAAAGTTTCAACCAGTTTTTCAAATTTAAACAAATTCTTATTAAAAATTAATTCTAACGTATCACCAAACAACATTATGAAGAAAAAAAAAACTCATTTCAGAAGAAATCCTAATTATTAGTTTGCATTTATGAAGAAATTAACATAAATAAGGGTATAATAAAAAAGATAACGTTGGTAAGGCAACCTTAACCTACATGTGAGAATAGTTTTTTTTTTTTTTAAAAAGGAGTAAATTATATAGTAAGAATTTTGAAAACCCAACTTTGAAATGATCTTGAGGCAAACTACAAGCAGTACAAAATCTAATGAATTTCGCAGACATTATTATTTATAACTAGTTACTAATGTTTTTATAAATGAAAATTTAACTAGAATTTAGCTTGCAAGAACATTCTTTAAGTTGAACTTACAAAAACCTTTAACTA
This sequence comes from Solanum lignicaule, assembly GCA_029582545.1. Taxonomy (NCBI): domain Eukaryota; kingdom Viridiplantae; phylum Streptophyta; class Magnoliopsida; order Solanales; family Solanaceae; genus Solanum; species Solanum lignicaule. The sequence goes on along the minus strand of JAJOOF010007606.1, from coordinate 11,348 downwards.
ATTGTAAATAGATTTCACTATGAAAAAATAAAGTATCACTTACATCAATTATATATACTACTATTTGGTAGTGAATGAATTTAACAAAAATAAATAAGGTTTTAACTCAAATGTATATATTGATACCTTAAATCATTTGCAACCTAGACATTGTTGTTGCAGGTAACTTGCATAGTTATATTATTAGTTTTCAGGTAATTAGCTAATTTCACATTTTTATAAAATGTTATTTGTAGATTGTAGTTAGTATCATTTATGAGATCAGACAATTTTTAATACCTTTTGTAGAAAATTATTCCATACTTTGTCTTATATATTATTCAAGTCAAGAGTTGCGTATGCTTGTTAAATAGTACAACCATTCACGCTGTAACTTAATCACATGATGTACAACTACAAATAAATAATTAAGGTGGAATATATAGTTGGAAGCATTAGCTAAAATTTTAATTAGGTATACACACTTCCCAATGCAAACACTAATCGCTAGATGCAAATTAAAGCAAGTATACCTAATACTAGGAATACGCACCAGAATGATAATTTAATTTATTGGTCAATGACTAATTAGGATCAGCTTTCCTAATTAAACAACTTTAAGGGGTGACTTTTTATTTTATTTTTTTAAATTAAAAAATATTGTTTAGTCTCTTTGGGTTAAAGTTTGCAAATACAGTGTTTATCATGTGGCCACGTTAGATATTTCTGTGGGAAAAGATATTCAAAGTAGTTGTATAGTTAATATCTCAAAAGGTCACTCAATTTTAAGAATTTATCTAGTAAAGTCATTGAATTATGTTTTGTATCAAAAAAATCACTCAAACTTAGATCTTTGTATCAATAAAATCACTCAACTTAGATTTTTGTATCAGTAAAATCACTCTTAATACTAAGCATTAAGAGTGAATTTATAAATTACTTTCTTCCAAGTACAGTGCCAGATAACCTAGTTAATTCAATGAAATCTTTGACTTGACAACTTTTGCAATATAGATATCATTTCCTCTAGAATTGAAGTATTATAAATTTTCTTTAGTTAATCCCGTGAATTTGTTACTTTGTTTACGTAAGTCATCTATTAAGTAATTAGCCATCATCACCTTAACTGTTGTACTTTGATTGAAACTTTAGCACACTTTAGTCGCTCATGGAATTAATATTTTTTTGGTTTGTATTGGAGATAGTGGTTTATCATCTACTTAATTGTTTAATTATATAATATCAACTGATAGTTAATTAGTTGTTTAGCTTATTACTAGTTGGTTATAGTTAGTTACAAAAGTTTGTTAGTGTGTTAGTTAAAGAAATGACAGTTGTACATTAGCTGGCAGTAGAATAGATTACATGTGTATATAGATGAGAGTTTCTCATCTTTGAGATTAAGCTTGATGAATGAGACTGGAAAATTCCCAAAGTCCATTTATTCTCTAAATATCAATATGGTATCAGAGCACTGAATTCACGTGTGATTCAGAATTCAATTTCATCTTCTACTTCGTTTCTAGGTTAAGAAGCTTTCGCCATTAACAGAGCTTGAAGATGGCTCCAACATCAACTGGAGAGGATGTTACAGTTGTAGTCGCAGCTGATACGATTGAAGGAATCGAGAAAAATCGTAACCATCCTTTGTATTTTCATCCATCGGATACTCCAGGTAATGTCTTGACATCAGTTCAGTTGACAGGATCTGAGAATTACTCACTATGGAGCAGATCGATGATGATCAATCTTCGTGCGAAGAGCAAACTGGGTTTCGTTCTCGGAACATGCCGTAAATTAGATTACAAGCCTGAATTGGAGGAGCAATGGGAGAAGTGCAATGCCTTCGTATTAGCTTGGATCATGAACACGGTTTCCAAGGAGCTTCTAAGTGGAATCGTGTATGCTTCAGATGCAGCCATGGTTTGGGGAAATCTGAATGGGCGATTCAACAAGGTTGATGGATCACGTATTTATCAACTTCACTGTGAGATTTGCACACTACATCAAGGTAATTTGACATTTTCTGGGTATTTCACTAAGCTGCGACTCTTATGGGATGAATTTGATGCATTAGTTCCTCCACCTGCTTGCAATTGTGATAAATCTAGAATTTATGTTGATCACTTGCAATTCCTACGATTGTTCACTTTTTTAATGGGACTAGATGAGATATAGTCATGCACGTAGTCAAATCTTGATGATGAATCCATTACCTAGTGTAAGTAAACCTTATGCTATGATAACATCTTATGAGAGCCAGAGAATAACAGCTGGTTCGAGAATCAGTAGGGATGTTCATGAGTTGATGGTCATGTATGCTGGAAAAGGTAATCAGTATGTTGGAAGGATGCCTACTGATCTTATGATGTATTCTGGGAATGGAAAGGCTATGATGCATCCTGGAAATAGACAGGGTAATTTCAATTATTCTGGAAGTACTGATTCAATGGCGTTATACACTGGAAGATGTGGGTACACAAACACTGGAAACAACTACTACAATAATCCTAAGCAGAAGAAGAATGTGCATCTCTTTTGTGACTATTGTAAGCTAAATGGGCACACTAAGGATATATGTTACAGGCTCATTGGTTATCCAGCTGATTGGAAGTATAAGAAGAAGTTTGGGCCAGGTACAGATGTGATGAATGCAAGAAAGGGGATGGCCAATCATGCTTATGCTGAAAATTCTACTGGAGATGTTTTTGGGCCTATAGGTACATGTCATGGTCTGGTGTATTCAGGTCAGAGATCAACTGATGGTTCAGGAGCCTATGCAATGCAGCTAAGGCAGGGAGAATGGCCTCAAACATTGGCAGCTCAACCAACTTTCACATATAATCAATACAACCAGATACTGTAGAAAATTGACAAAGAAGAACCAGTGGAGAATATGGCAAACGCAACATGTACTTCTAATACTATTTTATCAGTAAGGGACAAACATATGTGTATGACTATGCCAGATGTTCATAAAGGACGAGCAGACTGGATAGTAGACTCGGGGGCAACATGTCATATGACTTCTAAACTTAGTAATTTAGATGAAACATCTAGTACTATTAGAAGAATAGGAAAGAAAGTCCACTTTCCTAATGGACAAACAACATCAGTCACACACACTGGAAATTGTAAACTACTAGCTGGTGATATTTTGAGTAATGTGCTAGTGGTTCCTGAGTTCAAATTTGACCTATTATCAGTTTCACAACTGACTAGGCAACTTAATTGTTCTGTGAATTTTTTCCCTAAGTTCTTTGTGATGCAGGACCTAGTCAATGGAAGGGTGAAGGGGATTGGTAAAGAGAAAGAAAGACTTTACTATTTTCCCAGGAAAATTCCAGAAAGGGTATCACATAAGGAATCAAGCTTGTTGGTGCAGAATCAGAGTTTAGAGGGCATGATCTGGCATAACAGACTTGGTCATCCTTCAATAAAGGTGTTAAAGACTTTGTCATTGATCAAACAGACCTCAAATGCTGATTTTTGTAACAATTGTCCAATTTGTCCTCTTGCAAAACAAACTAGACTTTCTTTTGTTTCAAGCATGTCTAGAACTTGTGCTATTTTTGATTTGATCCATATGGATGTATGGGGCCCTTATAGACATACTCATGCTGGCCATAGATATTTCTTAACTGTTGTAGATGGCCATTCAAGAATGACTTTGTTGTTTCTAATGAAATGCAAGAGTGAAGTTTTTGCCACTTTGAAATGCTTCTTTACTTTGGTTCAGAATCAGTTCAATAAGTCTGTTAAGAGGGTGAGGTCAGACAATGGGACTGGATTTTTTAATAGAGAATGTAAATCATTTTTTATATCTTTGGGAGTTATACATGAGAATAGTTGTCCACGTACTCCTCAACTGAATGGAGTGGTAGAGAGAAAACACAGACATATACTAGAGGTAGCAAGAGCTCTTAGGTTTCAATGATCAATTCCAATAAGGTTTTGGGGTGAATGTGTCTTGGCAGCTGTTTATCTGATCAACAGGTTGCCTACTACAGTACTAAAATGACAATCTCCTTATGGTGTTTTTTTATGGTTCTCCGCCTAGTTTGGTTCATTTGAGAACAATTGGTTGTTTCTGTTACACCACCAGACTTGTCAAAAGGGACAAGTTCACTCCAAGAGCTGATGCTTGTGTATTAATGGGATATTCATCCACCCAAAAAGGTTATATAGTATATAGTCTGGAGCACCAAAAATTATTGGTGAGCAGGGATGTGATCTTCAGGGAAGAGATCTATCCTTTTGCTGGAATGCAGAAGAAGAAACCACAGGTACCAGTGTTCCCTCAACCTACATTTGGAGAGCAGATGCAGAAACACTATCAGATATTCCTATTGATTAAGATATACATGCATCAGACAATGATAGATTGGAACAGATACCTGAAGATGTTGTTCCTGATGTTGTATTAGACGAGCCACTTGTAGATGTTGTTCTTGATGATGCTGTTTTGGTTTACCCAAGGACAAGACAATCTACTAGAGCATCCAATCCTCCAGTGTGGATGAAAGACTTTGTTACAAATGTCACTGATCATCCTTACTCTATGGTAAATTACATTACTTATCAACATTTATCACCTCAGTATCAAGTGTTCATTAGTAATTTTTCTGTAGAGGTTGAACTAAAGAACTATGAAGAGGCAGTCAAAGATCCTAGGTGGGTACTGGCTATGCAGCAAGAGATTAAAGCCTTGGAGGACAATGGAACATGGCAAATAGTGAGGTTGCTGACAAGAAATCAGCAATAGGTTGTAAATGGGTTTTTAAAATCAAGTACAACGTATATGGACAGATTGACAGGTTCAAGGCCAGGCTTGTGGCAAAGGGATATAGTCAAACTGAGGGAATTGATTATCAAGAGACCTTTGCTCCTGTGGTAAAGATGGTTACGGTAAGGTCTATAATTTCTTTGGCAGCAGTAGAGAACTGGAAAATATTTCAAATGGACTTTTTAATGCATTCTTACAAGGTGACTTATTTGAGGAAGTATACATGGAGTTACCTAAGGGATTCATAAGTGAGAATAAACATCATGTCTGCAAACTTGTCAAGTCCTTGTATGGACTCAAACAAGCATCCAGACAATGGAATGTCAAACTCACTGAAGCCCTATGTCTTTCAGGTTATGTGAAAATTCACTTAGACTATTCCTTGTTTACCAAGAGAAGTTCCACGGGACTAGTCATTGTACTGGTATACGTTGATGATTTGTTAATCACTGGGAGTGATCCTATTCTGGTCCAGGAAACTAAACAAGTGTTACATAATCATTTTAAGATAAAGGATTTAGGTGAGCTTAGATTTTTCCTGGGGATTGAGTTCTGCAGATCCAGTAGTGGCATAGTGATGGATCAGAGAAAGTATGCCCTGGAGTTGATATCTGAAGCAGGGCTTGCAGGTGCACAGCCTGTTTCAACCCCTATGGAGTGTAATGTGAGACTTACTTCAGCAGCTTATGACAATAGTTCCAATGATGCGTTATTTCATGATGTTCACAGATATCAAAGAATGGTTGGCAAACTGCTTTATCTGACCAACACAAGGCCTGATATTGCCTTTGTAGTTCAGAATTTGAGCCAATATATGTAGCAACCTAAACTCTCATATTAGAATGCAGCCTTGAGAGTGGTAAAATACCTCAAAGGCAATCTTGGTTTGGGCTTACTTATGAGTTCACACAACTCTCCAACACTCACAGGATATTGTGATGCAGACTGGGCTACTTGCCTCAGTACAAGGAGATCAGTAACTGGTTACTTATTGAAGTTTGGGGGTTCATTGATTTCTTGGAATTCCAAGAAGCAACATACAGTGTCCAGGAGCTCAGCTGAGGCTGAGTACAGAAGTCTGGCTACTTTAACAGCAGAGGTGGTTTGGGTCACTAGTTTGTTCAAAGAGTTAAATGTCGAACTACATACACCTACCATTATACATTGTGATAGCAAGGCGGCTATACAAATTGCTGCAAACCCAGTTTTTCATGAAAGGACTAAACACATCGAGATTGATTGTCATTTTATTCGAGAAAAGGTGCAACAAGGTTTGATCAAGCCTAGCTACATCAACACTAAAGATCAACATGCAGATTTATTGACTAAAGCTCTTGGTCGATCCCAACATGCATTTCTTTTAGCCAAGCTTAGAGTTCTGAACATTTTCAGTACATCCAGCTTGAGGGGAAGTATTGGAGATAGTGGTTTATCATCTACTTAATTGTTTAATTATATAATATCAACTGATAGTTAATTAGTTGTTTAGCTTATTACTAGTTGGTTATAGTTAGTTACAAAAGTTTGTTAGTGTGTTAGTTAAAGAAATGACAGTTGTACATTAGCTGGCAGTAGCATAGATTACATGTGTATATAGATGAGAGTTTCTCATCTTTGAGATTAAGCTTGATGAATGAGACTGGAAAATTCCCAAAGTCCATTTATTCTCTAAATATTTATGATTAATTTAGTTATAAAGAGTTTTAAAAAATAAAAAAATTAAGAGACCCCAAAAATGAAAAGAAAAGATGTTGTGAAGTTCAGCTAAAATGTGTTTGAGATTAAAATTAAGAATAGTATATAAGAGCTTTATTTGACTTGTCTTGGAGATGATCTTTGTTGATGGATTTCGGGATCTCGTCATAGATTGTCAAATTATTAACTTGAATATTCCTTAATTAGTATGAATTGAATAGTTTTGATTTTTATGTTTGTTAAAAGTTGATTCATTTAGTCAGTTCATTAGCTTTGACGAGAATTGTGGGTGGGGAGGGGGGGGAAGGAGGAAGATGAAGGAAATTCACATTTAGAGGTTTATTGTGGTAGACAAGTCAAAAGGCATTAAGTGTGATTTTACTGATACAAATGTCTAAGTTGAGTGATTTTATTGAAACAAAACAAAGTTTAATGATTTTACTAAATAAATTCTAAAAGTTGAGTGACCTTTTGAGATATTAACTCATATTTAATTTGTTCATGAACTTTGAAATATATGATCTTATAATAAATATCTTGTGACGGAAAAACAAATGTACAATATATGATAATATTGTTCATTCTTTTAAAGAAAGTGATGGAATTAAGAGCATGAAGATCAACTCATTCAATTTTTAGTTTAATTCGAATAATAATTCCTTCATTTAAAATAATTTTATATATTTTGAAAATACATAAGACTGATGTTTCTTACAAAATTATCTAAAGAAAATAATGAAAATATTTTAAGTCATCTGAGTTTTCGTTTAATTTGGATGTTAATTCCTTAATTCGAAAAGAAATTTATATATTTTAAAAATATATTCAGAACGCTGATATAAGCTACAATTCTCTTACAAAAATGTGAGAATACCTAAATTAAAATAGTTTGCACAATATTTCTCTATTCAACAAAAATAACTTTAATCGTGTCATATAAATAAATTTGTTGGAAGCAATTAATTAGTATTTTTGTCATTGAATGTCTAAATAGAGTGGAGTAATATGTACAATCAATTTAAATAACTTTTATACTATTAGATCATTTTTATCTATCTTAATAAATAACATAAAAATTGTTAAATTGATTACTGATAAGAATCGTGTGAAGTGAGAAAACGTGTAAAATGTCTAGAGGTCATATACTTATAAAAACTTAAATGCCTACTTTAGTTTGTTTTTCTGTATCATGTTAAACGTTATGTTTTTTTTTATTTTCAATATTTTGTTTTTTAACAAGATTAAAATATGGAGGGAAAAGAAAAAAAAAACAATGAAAGCAGTTTGAAAATTTTACTAATGCGCCATATTTGTCAAAGAGTGATGAAGATAAGCTACTTTACTCTTTTTTTATTTCATTTTATCCTTGTTTAATTTGATACGCCATTTAATAAGTACTAATTAATAAAATAATAATATTTCTTTTTGAATATAATAAATTTATTAATTTAAAAATAACTATAATTAATAATAAAATAAATCAAAAACTTAAATAATATTTTTTTCTAATTTTAAAACTGAATAAGTAGAAATAATAAAGAAGAACATAATTATTAGAATTAATTAGGACGATTAAAGGAATTCCATTTAATTAGAACAAATAAATCACTCTGCTTAGCAAAATCATGTCCCTTCGTTGATTTGATTTAATACCACGCGCCTCACATGACTCATTGCTTGCGTAGATCGCTTTTCCCCATAGATAAGTATGAAAATAAATAAATTTATTAATTTAAACGTGTAGTTTTTACTTTCATTTAACGTGTTATGTTTTTCTATTACTATATATATTTCTGACTCTTCATATTCTAATTTCAATATATTTCTTCTTACGCGCTTTCTTTTCCAAGTCATAATTAATGCACTCATACTAGTACCATTTCCTCTTCATAAGTGAGTTGTTGAGGTATAGTAATATACTCACTAGTGAACTTAATCGCGTTTGTGCGATCATAAATAGCTCGTTAAATTCGTTAAATAATTAATTTTTAGAATAATGGAGTACTAAAAATATTTTAAAGATTCTTTATAGTGTTTAATCCAAATATATCAAATTTTAAGACTTAATTAAGTTTATTATTAGTACTTAAATTTTATACCTTTTGTAATTTTAAATCACTTAAAGAATTTTGATCTTATGAAAAAAATTTGCCTAAAATTATTCTCCTTATTTTAATAAGGTAAGTTTAACTTAATAAGTTGAACTCTTTATGCATATGTTTGTCTATACATATTTTTTTCTTTTATTTATTTTGAAATATACATAAGCTTAATATAAATATATTTAATAAATTTTTTTACGAAAAGATGGTGTTTTTTTTAATATCTGTTTTTTGTTCCTTTAAACAAAGATTTAAATTTTTATGATATATATATATATATATATATTATTCTTTTCTTTAGTAATGAATTGATTTTTTTTCTAATTTTAGCTTATGAAATATTTATAATTCACCTTCTATCTTGACTATTTTTTACTACAATTATAATATACTACCTATTATTATTTATATAAAAATGAATAGATTGAAAAATACATAGTCTCAATTTCACAAAGAATATAGAGTATTCAAATAAATTAAACTCAAACTATTTATATGTATTAACTAAAAATACTCCGTTATATTTATCTATATTTTAGTTAATATTTCTAAATAATTCTAAAAAATAAACATAAACAAAAATTGTGGAATTTCCTAATTGTCAAAATTGATGTCATTATTCACAATTTTTACATAAGAATACAAGAATTAAATTCACTTTTGTGAAGAAAAAAAAACATATACAATGTTGAAACAATAAAAAAAACCTTGAAGGATAATGAACAAAACGATTCAAGCCTTTATAGTTAAAAATAATTTACCCGAAATTTTAAAAATATTATTTAGTGTAAGAATAAATTAAAATTAAATAAATAAATAAAAGAATCTTTGTTGGAGTACCAAAGAAAATTAAAATTAAACAAATAAATAAAAGAATCTTTGTAGCATTACCAAAGAAAATTATCCTAGCCTCTAATATTTAATTTGTACACACGGTCAACATTCGCTACACCATTGAAGATTAATGGACAAAATAGTAACGTGGGGATTCCTTTTCCTAGTGGGTTCATCAAACTTAAACTTAAATCCCTAAATATTGTCATATGTTCATCTTATCTTCCACTATAAACAATAAAGATTATTTAAAAAAAAAATATGCATAGAATAATAAGTACGGTAAAATCACCAATAATGAGGAAAAAACCAACAAAACAAAAAAATAAAATAAAAAAAGAATACTATAAATAAGAGACATCAAACAAACTAAAATGAGAAGAGTAACATAAGTTAAATATTGTACTCATCAAGATTGAATTTGAATTCCCAAAATTATCATATACTCATCTTATCTTTCACACGGTAAACAATAGAAGTTAGTCACAAATAATATATATATATATATATATATTATAAAATTAGACATAATCAAAGTGATGTACTTTGGTAACATAAATTAGATATTGTACTCGTCAAGATTGAATTTGAATTCTCAAAATTGTCATATGCTCAATCATCTTATCATCCACCCTGTAAACAATAGAAGTTAGTCACAAATAATCTATATATTATAAAATTAGACATAACCAAAGTGATGTACTTTAGTATAAATATAATGAAGAAAGGGAAAAATGAAGAAATCATTGCATTGATGAAGATGACATGCTCTAGTATTTATAGTAATCAATAAACTTTTAACTTATTGAATAATATAAATTAAAAGAGTAATATAGTAATCAATAAAATTGTAACTTATATTGGTAATTAGTATCTTAATTGTAATTTAGTAATACTTTTAAGAAGAAATAGAGAAAGATTTTAGGAAAAAATGATTAATAGTGTTAAAATGGTGAATAAAATAAATAAAATTATCTTTAATTTCTACAAAATATTTAGGCAAGAAAATAAGGAAAAAGACGCAAAATCTAGTGAGAAAAAAGAGAGAGGATGAGTTGGAAACGTAAAAAGGAGTAATTGTAAGAAATTAAGCAAAGAGAAGACATGGTAACCTTTGCAATTCTTCAATAATATTTATAATAATTAACAACTAATGTAATAGCTTATTATAGACAATAAAGTAATATGGTCATTAAAATATTAATGCAACTTCATAAATAGATGGAATATGGTTAATTTTTAATTGAAAAATAAGATAAAATAGAAAAAAAATATCAAAAAAGGTAAAAAAAAGATAAATAGCAATATAGGCCTTAGAGAGGTGTCACATCACCTTGTCTACATTTAACTTTATATTATATATAGCTTATTTTAAGAAAATATTTGAAGACATAAATTGAAGATTACTTTTTACTAGTAGCTGTTTGATTATTCTCAATTTGTTTTATTAGAAAATATAAAATAATTAATATGAATGGTAAATATGAAAAAAAAAACTTCAATAATTTTCTTAAATATTGAATAATTCATTTATTTTGAATTATTAATTTTTTTAAAAACAATTCACTTAATATGTACTAGAGCAATAGTGTTAAGTATATTGTACACTCATGTAAAAATATAATTAAAAATGTCCATTTTCAACCAATATAAAGCAAATCATTAAAAAAAATACTCGTTTGCTTCTAGCTTGTTAACTCTTACCAATATCTAGTCATCTAGAAAAATTTATAACGAAAATTGTAGGAAATAAATCAAAAGTAAATATTGTTAATAGTTTAGGATTTACTCCCTCCGTTTCACAAAGAATGACCTCCTTTTCTTTTTAGTCAGTTTCAAAAAGAATGACCTCTTTCCTTTTTTGGTAACATTTTACTTTTTGCTTTCCACGTGGCATGTTTAAGACCACAAGATTAAGGACAATTTTGTACATTTGACATAACTTTAATTTA
>JAJOOF010007605.1:0-20000 GCA_029582545.1 Solanum lignicaule | reverse complement strand
CTACTACCTAGTGGCTTAATATGACACTATAATATACACTTCCTTTGTTAAGAATTATCGTTTTCCAAAGGTTTCTTCGAGATCTCAGTTCTAGAGTAGTTGAAGATTCCAGTTCAATAGTGAACGTTCAATTTTGTAGACTATTGGAGATTGGCGCAACAGTCCTTTTCCATCTTCCTGACGTTGAGACAATCTATTTTATTTAGTTATTGAACATTCTAGTAGACTTATTTTAGTTAGAAGTTCTGTACAATGACTTTTAGGTGAGTTGTTAGAGGTTGTAATAAGTTGGAAATTGGAAAGCCAAGTAGGAAAGGGAAAAATATGATATTTGGCACTAAGGCAGTGACTACGAGTCCTTTCTACGGATCATAGGAAATTCTACGGGCCGTAGGAAGGGAGTCATAAATTTGGAGTTGAGTGTTTTCAGTTTGAAGTTTCTAAAGTTTTACCTATGAATGAACAAAACGAGCCTTAAAAAAATTAATGGGTCGTAGATGGATCCCGTAGAAAGGTCTACAGATGGGGTCTATAGACCCTTGAAGGTTTGATAGTACGTAGAAGGGAGTCGTAGGAAGTTGACCAAATTTAAGCCTCAGTAACTTAGCTTACAGTTGACCAGTGCAGTCCGAAGGAATTTTTACGGTCCGTAAGTCTAAACTGCATAGTCCTCCGAAAATTATTTCCTAAGGGTATTTTCATATTTTCGTACTCATCTAATACCTATACTATGTCATTTTGCCTCTAATTTAAATTCCTACAACTACTCTTCTACGCCTAAAATTACCCAAATTCCATTATTCAGTAAAATTCTCAAATTTAATATGCATTCATCTTCTCCAATTCTCTCTCAAGTCCAAGAAGAATACTAGGGTTTCAAGCTTTAATTCTCCTATTCCTCCATAGCTTTTGTGCTTTGATCCTCAAGGTGTGTAGGGTTTCTGTAACATCCCAAATATTTCTAAGTTAAGACCTGAACTATTCTTCATTTACATGTAGGGTCATATCGGGTGATTCTTAAATTTCCATATGTGTAAAGGTAAATTCTTTAGTTTGGGAATTATTTTGGATATCAATTAAGGTCACTAGAACTCCTAGCACAAAGTAGAGTTGAAAGTTTCCATACCGATTAAGTTTTGATGTATGATTCTCTTTGGGTAAACTTGAACTGACCATATCTCTTAGAATATAAGGAGTTAAGTGGCCCATAACTATCAAATTAAAGGTATTTGAATCTTCTTTCGAACGCCACCAATTTCGCAACAATCCAAGTTTGGAGTAAAAAGTTATGACCATTTTAGTAACTTGATACAATGTAGTGACGAATTAGCTGACGGAAAAAATATTAAAAAGGGTCATTTTTGTCTTTTTACCTCTAAGAAAACCCTAAATGAATTTTTTGAATAAATAAAGACCCAAAACAATAAGATTTTCATCTCTTAATGCATCATTATCTTCTCTCTCAAACCCTAAGGCAAAACCCTAAGGAAAAATCAAATTAGAGGAATACATTCATGATTCTTTCGATCTTTTTCAAGACTCTTTCAGTCTTTTTCAAGATTTTTCTTCAAGGTAAGTCCTTCTCCAAGAATTTCATTCTTTCCAACTCAATTTTCTTCATAAAATTATGAGTCACTAATGAGAATCCTAATTCTTGGCCATAGAGTTTCAAGAAACTAATTCAAGAAATCTCAAGAGAGGGTTTCTTGATTTTTCTCCTTTCAAGATAGGGTTTCAAGGCTTCTAATCAAGTTCTTCTTCAAGATTGTTCAAGAACCTTGTTCTTCAAGGTATGTAAGTCTATCATAGTGGTGGACTAGTTAGTCCTAACTCCCTACATCTACTTTCAAATCAGTAAAAGAGAAATCTAGGATTCTACCCCTATATTTGAGTATTCTTGAGATGAGTTGATTTTGAGTTCTCGAGTTCCAGATTCTCTTTTTTGAAATTCTATTCTTAATTATTGAATTGTTAAATGTTATGCATTAATATTCTTGGGTTGATTTGTTCATGTCTATATTTCAGCATGAACCCTATAAATTGAGAAATTTTAAGACGAGTAGTATTGTTGAGTTCTGAGTACTGAGTTTCCATATTACTATTAAGATCTCTAAGTTGAGTCGTTCATGTCCATAATTCCACATGAACCCTATGATTTGATTTATAAATTTTGAGAAAGTAAAGATGTGTTTTTAGAAAGTAAAGATAAGTTTTGAGAAAAGAGTTTCTTAAACATGATTAGTATAACAATAGAGTATGCCATCAATGTATGAGCAGAATGGTATCTAGATATACCATCAATGTTTATGCAATATGACTTCCTGAGTCGTCACTGATCATATTAAAATATGATTTTGATATATTTTTGAAAAAGAGTTTTCAAGTATGAATTGAGTAAGAGTATAAGGGGACTATGTATTCCTAGAGTAGTTATATCATTTAAGAGGGTAGTGTCACTACCCAGACCATCGTGATTGGCACCCACACTAACCCTCTGGTGGGAGAACCATTCATACTAATTAGGTAACCAACTTAATCAAATACTAAAGCATATAAGGTTATGGAAGCAAGTTTAAATGCTAAGGAAAAGATATGGAGTTCCCATAAACTCCAAAAAAAGTCTAACAACGAAAACTAACATTGCGGAAGTAATACCTAGAACCTGAAAGTCAATGTACCAAAACTCTAACAAGATCCATAAGTCTAACAAGAAGGGATGCAACCCCAAACTAACATAGGAACAAATCACTAGAAAGTCTAAGTCCGAAAATGTGGACTTCAAACGAAAGAGAAATCATGGCAACCCGAAAGAACTAGCTCACCCTTGAGTTAGAAACGGTCACTGATCTTCTAAGCGAGGTCTGTCAATAGCCGCCGAAAGATTCCCTCTACTCAAAAAAGAAAGAGCAAGTGCAGCATCAGAATACAACCACAATGTACTGGTAGGATCACACGGCTATCCCACTAAGTGTAACATACATAAGCTATTACAACATAATAATATCATGCATACACCGAACAGATACAATATCATTATCATTTAAGAATAACGATCAAGTTCACAATTCTCAATTACACAGTTATGTAAAGTCAATGGTCCTCTCATGGAACCCAAACCCAAATTGTTAGCATACCGATACGTGGTATCCGATCTAATGTTTATGTCGGAACGTGGCAACCAATCTGATATTTATGTCGTAACATGGCAATCGATCCAAGTTAGTGTGTCGGAATGCAAGACCCAATCCATTCAACAAGCCACAATCAGAATCATAAAGTACATTCTCATAATCATACAATCAAGTCATGATTCATGGCATTCATCATTCATCTATCCTCATTTACAATTAGTGTGATCAATAGTGCAACATTCGCGCACATACACGTATTATAATGAAGCAAGAACAAAGATATATCACAGAATCATGAAATCACAACCATCACCTACCTCGAACAAATTTTGATCCTTCCCTTTCCGAATTCTTTCCGCTTGTTCTTGATCTACAAACAATCAATATAATGCTAGGATCAATATACAAGACTTAATTACCCAGATTATAATCAATAAGATCAACTCTAGGTTAAACCATTGATCCCCATACCTAGATTAGGGCTTTTTCCACTAAAATTCCCAGATGAAAATGCTCCCCCATCAATAATTACCCATTAGGTTACGATCTACGGATCTAAAAATGGATTCGGGAGTTAAAACCTTACCTTTAGCCTTAAGAATGGTGGAAAACTGTCAAGAATTGCCTGGGGTTGGTCTCCCTACTCTCAAGAACGAAATTGCAGAATAAAGACATTTTGAGGTTTATTTCCAACTTAAATCGCGACTGTCCCGCCACAACGGTACTCACCCCGCTACAGCGGCCCCACCCTGGCGGCACAAATTCCCGCTATAGCGTCATGCACAGAACCAGTAAGTCGATTTAATAATTCCACACACCCATTTCACAACACACATTCAACCAACGACATTCAGAAACTAACCATTCACACTAAGATCAGTTTCGGGAGTTCTACTCACCTGAATTCAATTCCATAAAGTCGTACGGGTTCCTTAACGTCTTAACTATATACTCATGTGAACAAAATCATATTTAAATCACCTAATTGTTACAATATTTCCCGAGACCTTACTGATTCCCATTTCGTCCAAATCTGGACTAGGTTGGGAAATTCCAAGTTACTACGAAAATGTTTTTTGGCCCAAAATTTTTCCCGTTAGCTTTTCTATAACGACGGGAACATGTCATTACAATAGATACCAATTTACCATCACTCGTCCTCGAGTGACAAACTTAGGAAAAAATAGGCTAAGGAAGGAATGGAGTAGTACCTGAATCGACGAACAATTGGGGATACTTGGCTCGCATATACTTATCGGTTTCCCAAGTAGCTTCCTCAACTAGCCGATGCTTTCATTGAATTTTCACGGACTTAATCTCCTTGGTCCTCAGATTCGGGACATCATGATCAAGAAATGCAATCGGTTCCTCCTCATACTGAAGGTCTTTGTATAACACAATTGAGTCCCATTTTATGATTTATTCACCGTCACCATGATATCTCTTCAACATGGATACATGAAACACCAAATGAACTCTAGATAGATTAGGAGGTAAAGCCAATCTATAAACCACTGGCCCTACACATTCAAGAACCTCAAAGGGACCAATGTATCGCAGACTTAGCTTGCCCTTCTTTGCAAATCTCATCACCCCTTTCATGGATGATACCTTTAGAAGAACATTCTCACCAGTTTGAAATGCCATATCTCTTACCTTATGGTCTGCCTACTTTTTTTGTCTACTCTGGGCTGCTAATAGCTTAGCTTGAATACTCCTCACCTTATCTTGAGCATCCCTTACTAAATCAAACCCCAAAAGTTTCACATCTCCAGCCTCAAACCATCATATGGGTGATATACACCCCTTTCCATAAAGTGCCTCAAACGGAAACATATCTATGATGGAGTGATAACTAGTATTATAGGAGAACTCACACAAAGGTAAGAACTTATGTGTTTGGCCTTGATCTCCTCAATGAACGTGGCCCTTACTTCAATGCTAGCTAACACCCCACCTCTTTCTGAGATGCCCAACTGCATGAACTTAGACTCCAAGGTCTAAATTTCCTTAGCCAAGGGTCGCTTGAATACGCTCAAGCAAGCTAAAATACCTATACTCACTGTTTTTTGACTCAAAGCTTCTGCCACCACATTAGCCTTGCCCAGATGGTATTGAATGGTTACATCATAATCCTTGAGTAACTCCATCCACCTTCTCTGTCTCAAATTCAGATCCTTTTGAGTGAACACATGCTGCAAACTACAATGATCAGTAAACACCTCACATTTAACACCATAGAGGTAATCCCGCCAGATCTTAAGAGCGAACACTACCGCTGCCAACTCCAAATCATGTGTTGGATAATTTCTCTCATGTACCTTCAATTGACGCGATGTGTAAGCTATAACATTCTTATCCTGCATCAACACAGCACCCAAACCAGAATGTGAAGCATCAGACTAAATAACAAAATCTTTACCTTCAACCGGTAATGCTAGAATAGGTGTAGTGGTCAAAAGAGTTTTGAGCTTTTGGAATCTCTCCTCACATTTTTCAGTCCATTCAAATGGTATCTCCTTTTTGGTTAAATTTGTCAACTGAGTAGCAATAGAAGCAAAGTTCTTTAGAAATCGATGATAATACCTAGCGAGCCTCACAAAACTCCTAACTTCCGTCATAGATCTAGGCCGAACCCAATTTTAACTGCCTCAATCTTTTGGCGATCTACCATTACCCCTTCTTTTGAAACTACATGCCCCAAAAATGCAAACGAAGTCAACCAAAATTCACACTTAGAAAATTTAGCATACAAGCTTTGTTTCCCAAGAACACCCAAATAAATAGAAAGATGGTTGGCATGCTCCTCCTAACTTTTCGAATAGACCAAAATATCGCCAATGAAGACTATAATAAATGAATCAAGGAAGGGTTTGAACACCCCGTTCATCAAACTCATGAAAGTTGCAGGCACATTAGTCAAACCAAAGACATAACTAGAAACTCGTAGTGCCTATAGCGGGATCTAAACGCCGTCTTGGGCACATCCTCAGGCCTAATCTATAATTGATGGTAACCAGACCGTAGATCAATCTTAGAGAAAACTAATGCACCTTGCAATTGGTGGTACCCATTGCAATTGCAATGGGTACTTGTTTCGAATGGTGACCCTATTCAATTAGCGGTAATCTATACACATCCCATACTACCATATTTTTTCTTAACAAACAAAACTGGAGCACCCCACAGGGAAGCACTATGATGAATTAATCCTTTATCAAGAAGTTCTTAGATTTGAGCCATAAGCTCTCTTAATTCTGCCGGAGCCATGCGATACGGATGGATAGAAATGGGGCGGGTATAAGGTACCAAATCAATGTAGAAATCTATATCTACATCCGGAGGCATACCAGGAAAATCATTAGGAAATACTTCTCTAAATTCTGACACCATAGGAATAGACTCAATAGATGGAGACTTAACCTCAACATCTCGAATATGAGCAAAATAAGCCAAACAACCCTGCCATACCAGTTTACTAGCCCGAATGGAGGATATGACCTTAGCTTGCTTAGGCTTGTACACCCCTTCCCACTCTAATTTTTCCCTTCCTGGAATTTCTAGAGTTATAGACTTAGTATTACAACTAAGCACATCATAATAGTGGGACAACCTAGTCATGCCTAAGATTATATCAATGTTAATCATATCCAAAATCACCAAATCATTCCAAGTTTGAAAACCCATAAACAAATTAGGACAAGCACAATAGACATCAGTGACTATGACTGACTTTCCAACTAGGATAGAAACATGGATGGGGTATCAAGTATATCACAAATCATAACAAATTCTAAGGCGAATCACACGGATACATACAAATAAGTAGAACCCGGACCAAATTACATATTAGCCATCCGGTCACATACAAGAATAGTACTTGTGATCACTGCTTCAGATGTCTCTGCCTCGTTCTTGCTCGAAAAGGCATAAAATTGAGCCCTGTCATCTTGACGGACGACTTCCCTGCCTAGCTGCACTGCACCTCTGCCTGTGTTACCATTTATCCTACATTCACGGCCTCACTGATTTCCTCCTCACCCACCTTGTGGACACCCTCGACCATTATTACCATTTCCTTCGGGTACCACTGCTCTAGATTGCTGCTATGCAGAATCCAACATGTGCAGGTGGAGATAATCTCTCCTCATATACCCAGGTTAACCACAGTTGTAACATGTACGATCAAAAGATGGCCTGCTGCCCGCCAAAGGTGTGGCTCCCTGGATATCCTGAATCAAATTCTGATGTGGAGTTCTGAAGAAATTACCTGTAGAGGCGAGCATAGCGGACTGAATTTGCATGGCAACAAGTGTTGGCCTCCCTGAACCTCTGTAGTAAGATCCCTGAAAGTTTCCTGAATTTTTGGCTTTCTTAGCCAATGCCTTAGCCTGACCGTCTCGCCTTACCCCCTTCCCTTTCTTCACAAAGTTTGTTACCTCATTGAATCTTTTCTGTGCAGAGGTCATATGAACAGATAATACTTGCAACTCAGAATTTAGTCCCTTAATAAATAAATTCTCTCCTCCTCGGTAGTCACCAATTGAGTAGCATATCTAGATAAGGCATGGAACTTGGCCTCATAAGCAGCCACATACATACCACCTTGCTCCAAATCCATGAACCCATCCTTCTTACGATCCCTCAAAGTTAAAGGCACGTACTTCTCTCAAAACAGAGCATGAAACTGGGTCCAACTAAGTAGGGGTAAAACTGAAGAGTTGAATTCCACATAAGCTCTCCATCACTGCTTAGCCTCACCTTGAAGCTGAAAAGTCTCAAACTCAACCCCATGCTGATGGAAAATTCCCAACTTATGAAGCCTTTCATAGCAATCTAGAATGAACTCATATGCATCCTCACTCTCAGAACCATGGAACACAGGCAATTTCAACTTCAAGAACTTAGTCAACTTCTCATGCTCATAACATGACCCAATATAGGACGGAAGAAAGAATCATTACCTCCATTTCCACCCACCTTAGAGACAGTGATAGCAATAGGGGGATTGGCGGGAGCTTGAGTTGTTTGAATAGAGGGAAGCACTCCACGACCAACCAATCCTTTCAAGAATGACATGATATATTTAGCTAACACTGGGTTTATGGGAGGAATACATATAGTCTCAGCCTGCACCTCTTCCTCTTGTCCAACATTCTCCCCCTTCTCAACTTGCACATTCTCTTCTACCTCTTCATGGTGCGCAGGAGGGGCCTCATTTCTGGGAGCATCTTCAACTAGTGCTCCATCCCTGGCAGGCGCTGCCCTTCCTCGGCCTCTAGCTCTAGCTCTTCCTCTACCTCTTTCTCGACCGCGACCTCTTGCTGTAGATTTCTCAGTTGGAGCATTAACAGGACCTACGGGCTTGACCCCGTTGAACCTAGTATTAACCATTTGCGGACAGAAGAGAAAATGAGGTTATATACCAATTTGAATCGCAATATACCAATTGGAATCAAGTTATAGCATGAAAAGAGACAAGAGAAATGTAACACCTCATACCCGAAAATAAACCTCGATGCAGATTTCCAAAAGTTACAGCGCAACCCACAGTTGCCACCCTCAGACCGTAGGGTGACCCACGACCCATGCTGGTGGTCCGTGGTTCGCATCTGCAACTCTCCCAAACTCAGCCCCAAAAATTTGTCTAAGTGTTGACCTAGCCGAGACCCACGGCGCGTAGGTCAGGTCACAGACCGTGGTCCGTGTCTGTGGATCAGACCCCCCCTTTTTCAGCCCCAGTCACGACTGATAGTTGACCAGCACGGACTGTCAGTCGATCGACGGTCCATCAGTCCCATCCGTCGGTGACTCCGACAGGAGTTAAGGCAGGGGTCTTTTCCTTATGTGTTGGACCCCTAAACTACGTCGTTTAAACCCTAAACTACGTAGTTTTGGATAGATTTAACCTAGAAACATAACAAGAACTTACCTAAGTTAGATCATTCTTCAAAACTTAGAAAAATTAGAGCGTAAAAGGAGAAAGAGATCAAGCACCCTAGTTCTGAACGCAGTAAGGTTCCATCAGTTCCAGCCCCCAAATTGAAAGATTTCTCTGTGGAATTCGCCGCCAGGTATGTGGGATTTCACTAGTGGGTTCCTTTCGCCCATTAGGTCCCTAGATTTTAGTCAGAATCTTGATTCCCTTAATATTATCTAGACTTAGGGTTTCTTGAATGTTAGAATTGTTGGGTTTTATCTGTTAGAATGATACAAATCGTATTATCATGAATTAGTATCGTTTTGCCCAGATTTATGCATAAACTCAGAACCCTAGTTATGTAGTTCTTTTACTTCATAAATTACACATGCTAGGTCAGTTAAGATAGTTATAGATATAAACATGCCTCAGTTTTCGAATGCTTTATTATAAGTATAATATTGTTGCATTCTCAATTTGCATGTCAGTATTTGAGCTATCCAGTGTTACAGTATTTCAGTCATAAAGTGTTAATTACTTAATCATTTGGGACAAGCTTAATACCAAGTGGACTAGGGTTAGTCATCCTCAAGTCCTAGAACTACGTGCCTCGTAGGATAAGTCTCCTCTATTGGGCATTACATTTTACTGATCGCGCCGGCATGCATCTATACCTTTGGTAAAGTATATTGGGTCCTCTCGATGTGGCGTATACATCGGAGTCCACATTTAGCTCATGTGGTTTTATGTCGGTTATTAGTAGCTCTCTCACAGTTTTGTCAAATTATATTGCATTGACCATGTTATCTGTATAGTTCAGTATTCAGTCTCAGCATGTTAAAACTTGGTCATTGCATTCAGTTTAGCCTTCTTCAGTGTTTCCAGTATCTTTATCATGTTCAGTTATGTTATTATTCAGTTTTATTCTATCCTACATGCTCAGTACCTTTGAAATACTGAAACATACTTTGCGCTAAATCTTCTCGTGATGTAGGTTTGGGTCCTGAGCAGTCACATCACGCAATAGATCGATTCCCAATATTCAGTTCAGCAGCATCAGTGATGAGTCCTCATTCTTCGAGGACTAGTGACATGATTATCCCTCTTGCTTTCAGTTTTAGTTTTAGATTTGCTAGATCTAGCTGGGGCACATCCCAACATTTCTAGCCTGTAGAGGTGTTATTTCAGACATAGTTAGTTTCAGCTTTAGTCTTAGAGTTTGACTTTTCATTTGTATTCAAACTCTCAGTTTTTCATAAATTCAGACTTAGTATATGGGTATTCCCCATCATTTCAGATTAATTATATGATTTAGCTACCGCACGGTATTCATTGATTTAGTTTATCTTAGTATGCCTATGATATGCCATCAGGGTTATCTTTGGGTCACTCTTGATCCTAGGTCCTGTGTCCGCGTCCAGGGGGTATCCTCGGGGGGTGAAAAACTTAGTATTAGAGCATTAGGTTTAAATATCCTAGGATGTCTGAAAAGCTGCACTAACTACAGTCTTTTCATGGGTGTGAAGTGCACCACATCTAATGAGAGGGAGGCTACGAAGTGTTTTAGGAAAACTTCACTTTCTTGATATTCTTATCGTGCGTAAGGTATGATATCTTTCGAATCCGTCGTTATGCGCTTAAGATCATGCCTCCTCGCAGATCTTACGCATGAAATTCTAATGCACGCAATGCTAACGCAGTTCTTCTAGTCCCAGACCATGAGCTTTCAAACGCGGAGTTTCGGAATGCGATTTAGCTTTTGGCTCAGAGTATGACCAACCAGAACAATCAGCAGGTTCATGTTCCTACTAATAGAAATGGTGGATTAGTGGCAGCTAGGGTTCGATATTTTGTAAAGATGAATCTGCCTGAGTTTTTAGGGTCACAAGTTGGTGAGGACCTACAGAACTTCATTGATGAGATTAAGAAAATCTATGGAGTGATGCAAGTGACTGGTAATGGTAGGGTTGAGTTGGCATTCTACCAGCTTAAGGATGTGGCTCACATATGGTTTAATCAGTGGAAAGACAATAGGGGCTACTTGGTCTTTTGTAACTCCCTATATAGCAGTCAACTTCAATTTTAGTCTAGAAACTCTTTCAGAACCCTTCTCAATCTCTACTCCATTCAGTGATCCAGTTATAACTAGACGGGTATATAGAAATTGCCCTATCACAGTCTCGCAGAAAGTCACCTCAGTAGTTCTTGTAGAGTTAGAAATGGTAGACTTCGATGTAATTTTAGGCATGGATTGTTTGCATTCGTGTTATGCCTCAATCGATTGTAGAACTAGGATTGTTCGTTTTCAGTTTCTAGACGAACCAATCTTAGAATGGAAGGGTAGTAGCTTAGCGCCTATGGGTCGATTCATTTCTTACCTTAAGGCCAGAAATATAATCTCTAAGGGTTATCTCTATCATCTAGTTTGGGTTAACAATTCAAGCTCCGAGACCCCACCTCTTGAGTCAGTTCCTGTAGTTAATGAGTTCCCAGATATGTTTCTAAAAGATTTTCCTGGAGTTCCTCCTGAAAGGGAAATCGACTTGGGAATTGATCTCATTCCAGATACCCAGCCTATCTCTATTCCTCCTTATAGAATGGCTCCAGCAAAGCTTAAGGAATTGAAAGAGCAGATGAAAGACCTTCTAGATAAAGGCTTCATCAGCCCTAGAATTTCCCCATGGGGTGCACCAATATTATTTGTGAAGAAGAAAGATTGTTCACTTAGAATGTGCATTGACTATCGGCAGTTGAACAAAGTCACAATTAAGAATAAGTATCCCATCCCTAGGATTGATGACTTGTTTGACCAACTTCAGGGTGCTAGTCATTTCTGAAAGATAGACATCAGATCCGGTTATCATCAACTCAAAGTCAAATATTGTCACATTCCGAAAACATCCTTCAGAACTCGGTATGGTCATTATGAATTCGTAGTTATGTCATTTGGACTAACCAATGCTCCTATAGGTTTCATGGATTTGATGAACAGGGTGTTCAAGCAGTACTTGGACTTGTTCGTTATCGTGTTTATTGATGATATCCTCATTTACTCTAGGAATGAGGAAGAACATGTAAGTCATTTGAGGTTTGTCCTGCAAACTCTCAAAGATCGCCAGTTATTTGCTAAGTTTAGCAAATGTGAGTTTTGGTTGCAATCTGTTTCTTTCCTTGGTCATATTATGTCTAGCGAAGGAATCCGAGTGGATTCTCAGAAAATAGAAGTAGTGAAACAATGGCCCAGACCTACCTCTCCTACAGATATTAAAAGTTTCTTAGATTTGGCTGGTTATTACAGAAGGTTTGTGGAAGGATTTTTATCCATAGCCTCTCCATTGACTAAGTTGACTCAGAAAAAGGTCAAATTTCAATGGTCAGATGATTGTGAGAAAAGCTTTGCAGAATTGAAAACCAGGTTGACTACATCTCCCGTTTTGAATCTACCAGAGGATTCAGACGGTTATGTTATCTATTGTGATGCATCCATAGTCGGCCTATGTTGTGTATTGATGCAGCGAGGTAAGGTTATAACTTATGCTTCTAGACAACTCAAGGTGAATGATAAGAACTATCTAACTCATGACATCAAGCTTGCAGCAATGGTATTTGCAGTTAAGATATGGAGACATTACTTGTATGGTATTCATGTAGATGTATTCACAGACCATAAGAGCCTTCAGTATGTGTTCACCCAGAAAGAGTTGAATCTTCTACATAAGAGATGGCTCAAATTCCTCAAGGATTATGATATGAGTGTGCATTACCATCCTGGTAAGGCCAATGTAGTAGCAGATGCTCTTAGCAGACTATCTATGGGTAGTGTAGCCCATGTTGAGGAAGAAAGAAAGGAACTAGTGAAAGAGGATCACAGACTTGCTTGCTTAGGAGTTCGTCTTAAGAGCATATCAGATGGTGGTGTAACAGTTCAGAATGTGTCAGAATCTTCATTGGTAGTGGAGGTTAAGGAAAAGCAAGACAGTGATCCGATATTGCTTCAACTTAACGGTGCAGTCCATCAGCAGAGAGTTGAGGTTTTCTCCCAAGGGGGGGATGGTGTGCTTCGCTACCAGGATCAATTATGTTTGCTAGGTGGGTGAGTTGAGACAGCAGATTCTTGCAGAAGCCTATAACTCTAGATATTCTATTCATCCAGGCGCCACTAAGATGTATGGTGATCTGCGCGAAGTCTTTTGGTAAAATAGCATGAAACGAGATATAGCAGATTTTATGGCTAAATGCCCCAATTGTCAGGAAGTCAATGTAGAAATGTAACACCCCATATCCGAAAATAGACCTCGATGCAGATTTCTAGAAGTTAAAGATGCAACCCACGGTTGCCACCCACGACCTGTGTTGGTGGTCCATGTTTCGAATCTGCAACCCTCCCCAAACTCAGCCCTAGAAATTTGTCTAAGTGTCGACCCACAGCCGGACCCACAGACAATAGGTCAGGTCACGGACCGTAGGTCAGGTCACGAATCGTGGTTCGTTTCTGTGGATCAGACCCCATTTTTCAGCCCCAGTTACGACTGACGGTTGACTAGCACGAACCGTCAATTGATCGATGGTCCGTCGATCCCGTCCATCTATGATCCCGACAACAGTTAGGTTTTTTCCTTATGCGTTGGACCCCTAAACTACGTCATTTAAACCCTAAACTATGTAGTTTTGGTCAGTATTAGCCTAGAAACATAACTAGAACTTATCTAAGTCAGATCATTCTTCAAAACATAGAAAAATTAGAGCATAAGAGGAGAAAGAGGTCAAGAACCCTAGTTCAGAACTCAGCAAGGTTCCATTAGTTCTAGCCCAAAAATTAAAAGATTTCTTCGTGAAATTCATCACCAGGTGTGTGGGATTTCACTAGTGGGTTCCTTTCGCCCATTAGGTCCCTAGATTTAAGCTAGAATCTTGATTCCCTTAATATTATCTAGACTTAGGGTTTTTGAAATATTTGAATTATTGGGTTTTAGCTGCTAAAATGACCCAAATTGTATTATCATGAATTCCATATCGTTTTGCCCAGATTTATGAATAAATTCAGAACCCTAGCTATGTAGTTCTTTTAGTTCATGAATTACACATGCTAGGTCAGTTAATTCAGTTATAGATATAAACATGCCTTAGTTTTCGAATGTATTATTATCAGTTTATTAATGTTGCATTCTCAGTTTGCATATCAACATTTGAGCTATCCAGTATTACAGCATTTCAGTAATAAAGTGTTCCTTACTTAATCAATTGGGAGAAGCTTAATACCGAGTGGACTAGGGTCAATCACCCTCAAGTCCCAGAACTACGTGCCTCGTAGAATAAGTCCCCTCTGTTGGGCATTACATTTTAGTGATTACGCCAGCATGCCTCTATACCTGTGGCAGAGTATATTGGGTCCTCTCGATGGGGCGTATACATCGGAGTCCACATTTAGCTCATGTGGTTTTATGTCGGTTATTAATAGCACTTTTACAGTTTAGTCAGATTCTATTGCATAGACCATGTTAACAATATAGTTCAGTATTCAATCTCAGCATGTTAAAACTTGATCATTGCATTCAGTTTAGCCTTGTTCAGTATTTCCAGTGTACTTATCATGTTCAAATTATATCATTGCTTATTTGCTTTTTCAGTTATGTTATTATTCAGCTTTATTCTATCATACATGCTCAGTACCTTTCAAGTACTGGCGCATACTTTGTGCTACATCTTCTCGTGATGTAGGTTCAGGTCCTTAACAGTCAGAGTTTCCCAATCTTCAGTTCAGCAACATCAGTGGTGAGTCATCATTCTTCGAGGACTAGTGACACGATTATCCTTCTTGCTTTCAGATTTAGTTTCAGATTTGCTAGATCTAGCCGGGGCATGTCGCAGCATTGCTAATCAATAGAGGCTTTATTCTAGACATAGTTAGTTCAGCGTTAGTCTTAGAGTTTGACTTTTCTTTTGTATTCAAACCCTCAGTTTTTCATATATTCAGACTTAGTAAATGGGTATTCCCCATCATTTTAAATTATTTATATGATTTAGCTCCGCACACTATTCATTGATTTAGTTTATCCTTGTATGCTTATATATGCCAGCAGGGTTAGCATGGGGTGACTCGTAATCCTAGGTCCCGTGTCTGCGTCCAGGGGAATAGCCTCAGCGAGAGACAAGAAAACAGAGAGATTTCCTAAAGTCCTACAGCCTCTCGAAGAAAAGTACAGACGTCTCTGTACCGTTCCGCAAGACTCTACTAGACTCATTTTAGTACATCGAGATCAACGGACCTAGGCTTCGATACCAACTTTGTCACGACTCAGACCATCATGATTGGTAACCACACTAAATCTCTAGTGGGAGAACCATTCATACCAAAGCATTTAAGGTTACAGAAGCAAGTTTAAATGCTAAGGAAAAGATAGGGAGTTCCCATAAACTCCTACAAAAGTCTAACAACCAAAACTAACATTACGGAAGTAATACCTAGAACCTGAAAGTCAATGTACCAAAACTCTAACAAAATCCATAAGTCTAACAAGAAGGGGTGCAACCCCAAACTAACATAGGAATAACTAACTAGAAAGTCTAAGTCCGAAAATGTGGACTTTAAACGAAAGAGAACTCATGGCAGCCCGAAAGAACTAGCTCACCCTTGAGTTCGAAACAGTCATTAATTTTCTAAGCGAAGTCTGTCAATAGCCGCCGAAAGAGCAATAGCAGCATCAGTGCACAACCACAGTATACTGGTAGGATCACGCAGTTATCCCACTAAGTGCAACATACATAAGCCATTACAACATAATAATAACATGCATACACTGAACATATACAATATCAATATCATTTAAGAATAACGATCAAGTTCACAATTCTCAATTACACAGTTATGTCAAGTTAATGGTCCTCTCATGGAACCCAAACCCAAACTGTTAGCATACCGGTACGTGGTATCCGATCCAATGTTTGTGTCAAAACGTGGCAATCGATCCCATAATTATGCCAGAACGTGGCAACCGATCCAAGTTAGTGTGTCAGAATTCAACACCTAATCCATTCAACAAGCCACAATCACAATCACAAAGTACATTCTCCTAATCATACAGTCAAGTCATGATTCATGGCATTCATCATTCATCTATCCTCACTTAAAATTAGTGTGATCAATAGTGCAACATTCACATACATACACATATTATAATGAAGAAAGAACAAACATATATTAGACAATTATGAAATCACAATCATCACCTACCTCAAACAAAGCTTGTATCCCCTAAGAAACTTGATCCTTCCCTTTCGAATTATTTCCGATTGTTCATGGTCTACAAACAATCAATATAATGCTAAGATCAATAGACAAGACTTAATTACCCGGATTATAATCAATAAGATCAACCCTAGGTTAAACCCTTGATCCCCATACCCAGATTAGGGATTTTTCCACAAAAATTCCCAGATTAAAACCCTCCCCCATTGATAATTACCCATTAGATTACGATCTACGGATCGAAAAATGGATTCGGGATTTAAAACCTTACCTTTAGCCTTAAGAATGGTGGGAAAATGTCAACAATCACATGGAGTTCGTCTCCTTACTCTCAAGAACGAAAATTGTAGAATAAAGACGTTTTGGGGTTTACTTTCGACTTAAATCGCAACTGTCCCACCAAAATGGTACTTACCCTACTACAGCGGCCCCACCCTGGCTACACAAATTCCCGTTGTAGTGGCCTACACGGAACCAGTGAGTCGATTTAAGAATTCCACACTCTCATTTCACAACACACCTTCAACCAACGACATTCAGAAACTACCCGTTCACGCTAACATCAGTTTCGGGAGTTCTACTCTCCCGAATTCAATTTCGTAAAATCGTACAGGTTCTTTAACGTCTTAGCTATCTACTCATGTGATCAAAATCATAATTAAAAGACCCAATTTTTTCCATATTTCCCTAGACCTTACTGACTCTGATTTCATCCAAATGTGGAGTAGGTTGGGAAATTCCAAGTTACTACGAAAAAGTTTTCTGGCCCAAAAATTTTCTCATTGGCTTTTCTATAACACCACAGGTCGTTATAGGTAGTTTGAGAAATTATCGTAAAACAGAGGTAAAGTTATGTTTTTAAACATATGAGCATGAGTATATATTACTGGAATTAGTATTGAGCACTGCTATGGGAACGAGTTCAAACAACTCGAAGTCCTCATAAGCCAGGTATGCCAACACGGGTAAAAGGTCATACTTTTAGATGAGTCATTACTAATTTTTAATCATATCTTAGTGGATCCACTTAGTTGAGGTGTTCTATACCCCGGCAGGGTATATGACAGTTCTGGCAGCGTGAGTGAGACGTTGTATCATCACCTAGCTCATAGTGATAGTTATCGGTAAGAGAATCTCCCAATATAGTTAAAGTGTATTTTTATATATTACTTATTATGTTGAGTCCAGAGATAAGAAAGTATTTTGTAATATTTTAAATTATTTAACTCCTTTATTTCTTTACATTCAGCTTGACTACATTTTTATCTATTGCAGTCCTGTTTTGCAGTTATTTGTTATTCAACTATATAACATACTCGTACATTCAATGTACTGATGTCATTTGACCTGCATCTTTTAATGATGCAAATACAGGTTCTTAGGATCCTCAACAAGTGCCCGTTGAGATCACTTTCATCTGCTCATCAGCTTTTGAGAAAGACCTCCTTGCTTTTAGAGGACTCTAGTTTCATGAGTTGTTACCAGTAGTTCTCTTGAGTAGTCGTGGATCTTTTCCCGACACTCATCTATATAAAGTAGAGGCTTCATAAATAGACTAATTTGGAGAGTCTTTCAGTTTTAGATGTTTTATTTAAAACTTATGTTTCATACTCAGTATATTCAACGAAGTTTTGAGATTCAGTAAACTATTTTTAAACATTTCTTTCAATTTGATACTTATGTATGCTTGAGTTAGTCTTACACTTGTAGTTAGTGAGGATAAGGGTTCACTTGAGGACGAGAAATGGTTCTTCAGTGTCGGCCGCATTCCGGGTGTAGACTTGGGTCGTGATAGTTTCATCAATAGATTAATTCCATTAACACATTGAGCCACAAAGATTTCTCAATTCTACAAGTTCAATTTCATTAATTTGATTAGGTTTTGCATTCAATTCATCATGAGTTCAGATTGTGTTGACTCAATTGTTTGAATATAATCTTATCACGATTGTTTTGACTCAATTACATGTTTTTTTTCATTGATTTCACATAAACCCATCAAAATTTCTATGATTTTGACTATAAACTCTTAAAGACGTGAATTACGAAGATGCTATGAATATATGAATGTTGTTTTCATGAAAGTTTATGAAAATGGATGATTTATGATCTAGGTTGTTTTGAGATGAGCATCAATAAAATTGTGAAAGTTTTTCTCAAACTAAGAAATTATGATTAGTGAAAGGTTTTCTCACATATAGTTTAAAGAGCTACTCTATGATTATTTAAACTTGGATTAGTAACTTGATTGTGTTTTTCCAGGTATGATGACATGATTATGTTTATGACTAACTTCGTTGGGACTTTAGTTAGCATCGAGAGGACATTGAGGTGGAGGCTCTCCCGTTAGTAGAGCCCGAGTCTCTAGTAGCAATCTTTTTGTCCTAAACATTGTGTCCCCATAGGATTGTCTTAAGTAACATAACAAGATTATCCACCAAGGCTAGACGTTTAAGTTATTTGCCTTGGTAAGCAAGGACATCTTTTTTCGGTGTGGGAGTAAGACACCAGATTCCAGGTTATAGCTCACATGGTTTATGTCGGTTAATAGTAAATATCCCTCAAAATGAACTAAAGTGACTTTAAAGGTATTATGAAGCCTTTATTACGATTTTAAGATGCATTGACCATGTCCATGATTTATGATTCTTCTATAAAGGTTTTACTATGTTGCGCTTTAGCTTTGGTCAGGTATATCATGTTTTCCCCTTTTGTCATTTTATGATCATGTTTTATGTTTTTATGCATATACCTTATACTTAGTACATTCTATGTACTAATTATGTATACTTGTTACTACATTGTTTAATAATGTAGGGTGCGATTGTAATGAGCCAGAAGGTCATTTTTGAAAATTTTGAATATTCGTATAACCATAGTTAATTTATTGACGGTTATTTATTAAATAACTAATTTTAGTTAATGCTTAATGGGTCAAGTTTATAATTTAATTAATACCATAAACCACTTGACCCATATATGAAAATAAATCATTAGGGTTGAGAATTTTTGGGTTATAATTTAAGAAAAGAAAAGGAGTCAGAAACTAACCTAAGCAGACGTATATGAGAGGAAAGGAAAAGTCAACGGAAATATTTGGAGCAGCGTCCAACGACCGCCAATAGGTACGAAGCTTTCCTATCAAATATAATAAATTAAAAATGTTAGAAGATTAGGGGGAATTCATTGATATCATTAATGCTAGATAGAGCAGAAAGAAATTGGGTTGAACAATTTTACTGATTCAACGTGAGTATTTTTTAAATAATTGTTATGAATTTTCTTAATGACCAATGATTAAGCAATGATTCCAATTTTAAGGCAATAGCAACTTTAAATCTTTAGAGAAATTATTGTTGTTGTGTTTGGCAGATGTTGATCAAGCTTGCCAGTGGGTTGTCGTTGCCCAATTAGGATAGTCATTAGATAATTGCATGCAGCCAATCATTGGAGTATAATTAGGATTAACCATTGGCCAATACAAGTAAGAAAATTGATGAAAATTGGAAACCGAAGCACTGTGGGGTGGAATTTTGTTGTGTTGTCACTTCTCGGTTTCTCTGTTCTTTCCATGTGAAAGTTACAGATAGGGTATTGATTCTAATTGGAGATTTTTCTTAATATGATTATCAATATTAGGTGTATTATATACCTATGAACACCATTAAATTATGATATTGGAGGAAATTAAGATTGAATCCTA
>JAJOOF010007604.1:0-17476 GCA_029582545.1 Solanum lignicaule | reverse complement strand
TTATCGCTTTGCATGTAATACACTAGGAAGGGATTGCTATTACTAGGATTACAGAGTTATGAGCTTATGGGGAACACGTACGCCCTAGTTTCCTTCTCCATTTGATAACAACAAAAGTTTGAATCTTGCTTACTAATTACTTTCATAATTTCCAAAATTTGTTACACTAATTCCCCCCCCCCCCCTTTACTTATTTGTCTCAGAAATACATTGGCTAAATGAATATAATCATTATTGAACTTAAGTCTAAACCATATTCCTAGTGGAATCGACCCACAAACCTACAAGTTGGGTTCTTTACGTGATAACGATCGCTTATGCTTCTGAAAAGAGGTGTAATTTGAGCGTATCAAATTTTGGCACCGCTGCCGGGGAATAAGGCTTTTAGATTAAGTTTAATTGCATTATTGAACTTTAGTCAAATATTTCCTAATTTTACTTTTTATTTTGTTTTTGTCTCTCTCAGGGTCTTACTCTAGTGTATGCCAAGTACACGGAGCCAAGGCGAACCATTTACTCCCTACGATCTCGAACTAAATAGAACTTTGCGGATTATGAATAATCAAGGAGTTTCGGTTAACCCTATCGGGGGAGAGTTAGGTGAAGGTGTTGGATTGCAACCTCCGAGGGTAATTGATGCGAATAATCAGGCTCCAGTTGAGAATAGATTAGTAGATACACTGAGGGCATAGGAACCACAAGGACCACGTCTACATGAAAATTTTAGGGTCAACCTTAATATTGCCGATTCTGATGGACCTCTTGTCCTACCGCCTCTACCTCAGGGGCATACATTTTTTGTGACCAGTAGCTTGATGCAGATGCTTAGAGCGAGGGGATTGTTTGCGGGGTTGACAGCGGATGATCCACATGCTCACATACCCAAACTTAATAATGTCTGCAAAAGTTGTATAGGTCGACAGGATTAGGATATGATCGTCATTGGGTTGCGTGTGTTCCCCCTATCATTGACCGGAGATGCTGCTGTGTGGTTCAATGAACTCCCTTACAACTCAATCTATACATGGGAGCAGTTGACAGAGCCGTTTTTAACAAGATTCTTTCAAGTGTCCAAGAAGTTGAACAAGAAGGATAAACTCAACAACTTTGTAGCATTACCTGGAGAGTTTGTGAGTAGTTCTTGGGATAGGTTCATTGCCTTCATGAGGGGTGTCCCGAATCACGGTATTGATGATGAGTCATTGAAGGAGTACTTTTACCGAGGATAGGATGATAATGGTAATGTAGTGCTCGATACTATTGCGAGAGGTTCATACGGTGAATGCACTTTTGCACAAATTACAGAGAAAACAGAGAAGATATCTTGAAATAATAAAGCTTGGAGCACTATAAAGTCACTGGAGGAGCACATTTGTCGTTCAAGCTACAAACAACCAGCCTGCAGATGAGATTCGCGAGGAGATGGCACACATGAGAACTGAACTAGGGTTGGTGTTAAAGCATGTGACTGGAGGAGCGGAGAAGGTAAATGCTGTGAACTATTTGCCTAGAACTCCACCATCGGCAGATGAGTATTATTTTGAAGAGGATGCTTATGTGGTGAATGAGCAGACGGGGGGTTTTCGACCAAACGCCCAAGGTTCCAACATGGATAATTGGTGCCAAGGTCAAGGAAATCAAGGTCGGAACTATGGCAATTACAATCGCGAGGGTCAATATGTCTGGGATGGGAAGTACAATCGCAAAAACAATTACAACCGGAACAACTATGGAAACATAAATGATCGGGCTGGACCTTATGTTCCTCGTCAAAATCGGCATTCTGCTCCTAAGGAAGCTGGAGGTAATATGTCAC
This sequence comes from Solanum lignicaule, assembly GCA_029582545.1. Taxonomy (NCBI): domain Eukaryota; kingdom Viridiplantae; phylum Streptophyta; class Magnoliopsida; order Solanales; family Solanaceae; genus Solanum; species Solanum lignicaule. Next base: position 15,660 of record JAJOOF010007604.1, on the reverse strand, counting down.
GTATTGAGGATATGATGTAGAAAATGATGAGGAGGTTTGACGTGACTGATGAGAATGTGAAGGAGATGCAAAATGACTTGTCTGGTATTGGTCAAAAAAGTTGACGCCCACGCAGTGTTGATGAAGTATCTTGAGCTACAGATGCCTCAGTTGTCGAATACAGTAAACCCACGTCAACCTGGCACTCTTCCTAGTAATACTATCCAAAATGCAAATAATGATGGACATTGCATGGCAGTCACGACTCGAGGAGGTAAGCAGACCATTAATCCACCTATGCCATTTGGGGTAGAAACTGACGCTAGTAAAGATGATGATATGGTTGAGGTGACTGGAGAGTCCGAGAATGCGACAGAGAAGGAAGAGGAGGTAACTGAGAAAGTTGTCCCCATACCCATACCTCCACCTCCTTTCCCACAAAGGTTAGTGAAAAAGACTGAAGAAAGCAAATATCGCAGGTTTATTAGTATGTTGAAGCAACTTTCCATCAATGTTCCGTTGATAGAGGCTTTGGAGCAAATGCCTGGGTATGCAAAATTTATGAAGGATATGGTGACCAAGAAAAGGGCCGTGAGCTTCGAGGATGATAATAGATTGCAACATTGTAGCACTATTGCTACTAGGTCCCTTGTGTAGAAGAAGAAGGATCCTGGTGCCTTTATTATTCCATGTACCATCGAATTATTGCATTTTGCTAGGGAATTGTGTGATCTTGGGGCTAGCATTAATCTGATTTCATTGTCGATTTACAAAAAGTTAGGTGTGGGAGATCCAAACCTGACTACGATGCGATTGCTCATGGCCGACAGAACTGTGAAGAGGCCCATAGGTGTGCTCCATGATGTACTAGTGAAGGTGGAATCATTCATCTTTCTAGTAGATTTTGTGATTTTTGACTGCGAGGTTGATTTTGAGGTTCCCATCATTCTTGGGAGACAATTTTTAGCTACGGGGCGCGCTTTGATTGATATCGAAAAAGGGCAGATGAAATTCAGACTGAACAATAAAGAGGTGACTTTCAATATTTGTAGGTCTATGAAGTAAAGTAGTAAGCTCCAATCGGTATCGGTGATAACCTATAGAGTTGAGAGTGTTTCTGAGGTGCAGGCTGAGGAGAGACTGGGTGTTGAGGCATTAGCAGCGGTTATGATGCACTTCGACAGTGATGGTATTGAAGAGTATGATGAGCTGGTCGCCGCACTTGACAAGTGTGAATATCGATCAAAACCAAAGAAGTTGGAGTGGGACATGAAAATTCGTGAGTCCCCAGATGCACGACCGTCTGTTGAGAAGGCATCAAAATTAGAGCTTAAGGCTCTACCACTGGATTTGAGGTACGTGTTCTTAGGAAAAGATGATACTTTACCAGTCATTATTGCGGCTGATTTGAATGGGCAACAAATAGAATGTTTGGTTGCCGTATTGATGAGGTTCAAGCGAGCCATTGGGTGGACTGTTGGGGATATTGTTTGGATCCCTCTCGGTATTTGTTCTCATAAAATCCAACTCATGCCAGATCACAAGCCTAGTATTGAACACCAAAGAAGATTAAATCTGCATATGCAAGAGGTAGTTAAAAAGGATATCGTCAAGTGGTTGGATGCCGGAGTTATTTATCCCACTGCCGATAGTAGTTGGGTGTGTCTGGTTCAGTGTGTGCCCAAGAAAGGTGGGATTACTGTGGTTCCTAATGAGAGAAACGAGCTTGTTCTGATGCGGCCCGTGACTGGATGAAGAGTCTGCATGGACTACCGAAAGTTAAATGCTTGGACAGAAAAGGACCATTTCCCTATGACATTCATGGATCAGATGCTGGATAGACTGGCGGGTAAAGGTTGGTATTGTTTTCTTGACGGTTATTCGGGCTACAATCAGATTTCTATAGCTCTGGAAGACCAAGAGAAAACCACCTTCACTTGCCTTTATGGGACATTCGCCTTCAAACGGATGCCATTTGGGTTGTGCAATGCTCCAACAACCTTCCAGCGTTGTATGATGTAAATATTCTCTGATATGGTGGATGACACTATTGAGGTGTTCATGGATGATTTCTCGGTGGTGGGTGACTCTTTTGATCGTTGTCTGGATCATTTGGCTGAGGTGCTTAAGAGGTGTGAAAACTACAATCTAGTGTTCAATTGGGAGAAGTACCATTTTATTGTGAAAGAAGGTATAGTGCTAGGTCATCGGATTTCTGAGAAGGGTATTGAGGTAGATAAAGCGAAAGTTGAGGTAATAGAAAAACTTCCTCCATCTATCTCTGTAAAAGGTTTTAGGAGTTTTCTTGGGCATGCAGGTTTTTATAGGATGTTCATCAAAGATTTCTCAGAAATTGCACCTCCGTTTTGCAAACTGCTCGAGAAGGAGTGTATGTTCTATTTTGATGATGCTTTTCTAAGAGCATTTGTAGAGTTGAAGGAGAAGTTAGTTACTGCACCTATCATTATTTCACCGGATTGGGGACAACCGTTTGAGGTAATGTGTGATGCGAGTGGAGTGGCGCTTGGTGTGGTATTGGGGCAGAGGCGAGAGAAAATTCTCAGTCCTATTTACTATGCTAGCAAAGCTCTAAATATGGCCCAAATGAACTATACGGTAACTGAACAAGAGCTTCTTGCGGTGGTTTTCACATTCGAAAAATTTCGATCCTACTTGCTTGGTACTAAGGTCATAGTGTATACTGATCATTCTGTATTGAGGTATTTGATGGCGAAGAAGGATGCGAAACCAAGGTTGATTAGATGGGTATTGATGCTACAAGAGTTCGACTTTGTGGTGAAGGATAGAAAGGGGACTGAAAATCAAGTTGCCGATCACTTGTCCAGATTAGAGGAAAAGGCGATGCTAAAGCTTAGTGATAGGGCTGAAACCAATGATGCTTTTCCGGATGAACAAGTATTGGTTGCTTCTCATGATTTGATTCCTTGGTTTGCAGACTTTTCTAATTATTTGGCAAGCGATTTGGTGCCTCCGGATTTGTCTTCTCACCAAAGGAAAAAGTTTATGCACGATGTGAAGAAGTTCTTTTGGAATGAGCCTTATTTGTGTCGTAGTTGTGTCGATGGGATTATTCGTCGCTGTGTGCAAGAGGTCGAGATGATGGGTATACTAGAGGCGTGTCATTCATCGCCTGATGGTGGGCATCATAGTGGTGTTCAGACTGCGCATAAAATTTTGCAGTGTGGGTACTACTGGCCCACCATCCACCAAGATGCTCATGATTTCGCCAAGTCTTGTGACCGTTGCAAAAGAGAAGGAGGAATTTCAAAGAGGCAAGAGCTTCTTATGAATCCGTTATTGGTGATTGAGTTGTTTGATGTATGGCGGATTGATTTCATGGGTCCCTTTGTGAGCTCACATGGGATGAAGTATATTCTTGTTGCGGTTGATTATGTGTTGAAATGGGTGGAAGCAGTTGTGCTCCCCAACAATGAAGGTAAAAGTGTCACCGCATTCTTGAAAAAGAATATCTTCTCCAGATTTGGTACACCTAGGGCAATTATCAGCGATGGAGGTTCCCACTTTTGTAATAAGTTGTTCAAAGCGCTACTTGAGAAATATGGTGTCCGCCACAATGTAGCCACTCCTTACCATTCACAGACTAGTGGGCAACACTTCTATAGGTATGTCTCCCTAACAACTTGTATATGGAAAGTCTTGTCACTTACCGGTAGAGTTAGAGCATAAGGCCATGTGGGCGATGAAGAAGCTTAATTTGGATTAGGGAGCCGCATCAAATCAAATGTTAAATGACTTAAATATGCTTGATGAGTTTCACCTAAAAGTATATGATAGTTCAGCCTTGTACAAAGAGAAGATGAAGAGGTATCATGATCAACGAATTGAAAAGCGAGAATTTGTTATTTGTGATCTTCTGCTTCTATTCAACTTTAGGTTGCGCTTATTTCCAGTCAAACTCAAGTCCAAATGGATCGGGCCATTTTTACTCACGAAGGTACTGCCCAATGGTGCGGTTGAGATTGAGAATAGTGAAGGAACAAGGTTCATGGTAAATGAACAAAGGATCAAGATCTATCTGGGAAATGCAGAGAGTGTGCAAGAGGTTGTTGAGGCCTACTATCTTGATAAAGTCTGAGTAATCAAGGAGCCTGCATCGTGCTCCGACGTTAAATCAAGCGCTGCTTGGGAGGCAACCCAAGATGTACAGTCTGGCCAACTATAGGTTTTGTTTTACGTCTAGTAGTTTCTTTAGTTAATTATGTCTTTGTACTCAATTAGATAGGTGCTTTAATTTCTTGGTTAGTGTTGGCTAGATATAGCATAGGGTCCGTGCCTAAAGAGTGTCCAGAAAATGTAAAAAAAATGGCCTAATGGTTGCTACATGTGCAGGTGCGCAAGGCAAAATCTGCAGAAAATGGTCTGGTGCAGAGGTCTACGGACCCCATCAACGGTCCGTAGGTCATTCTACGTACAGTAAATGGCGTTCGTAGATCCCAGGTAAGTGTCTGAAATTTTGCAAAGTGTGAAGGTGATCTATGGTCCCCATCTACAGACCGTAGATCGACCTACGGACCGTAAGCGTGGTCTCGTAGGTCCAACCCTAGCTTGACCGACCTGACCCGGACGACCTCTAATTTAAAAACCCCCACTTTCAAATCATTTCCCACTTTTTCTAAATCTTCCCTAACCGTTTCTCCACCTCCCCAATACCTCAAATCACTCATTCTCACCATCAATACATCATCACCCACACTAAATTCATCCCTTATATTCCTAATTCTCTTTTTTTTTACCCCCAAATTTCTCTAAACCCCCATTTTTCAAACTTCGGTGTCCGGGTGCGGTGCAAGTAGGTGACTTTTGTTGGTGATATTGGAATCATAGTGTCGCTACACAATCACACCACTCCTCATTACTTGTAAGGTAATAGACTTTCCCCTCACTTTGAATTTCGGTTCATAGATTGATTATAGAAAGTCGGGAGTTGGGTCTTGACCTTGGGTAGTTAACCGTCTATAAATGCATGCTAAATTTGGAGTACTAACACCCTTGAGACAATGGTCAGTGATTGTGTATAACTATAGCATAAAATCAGTGCAAATAATTAGTCTATATGTAAGTTTTGACTTAGGGTTCCACATCTTGTCTTGAAGTTATTATAAAATTGCATAATTGGAACCCTTAGAATGACAAACTAGCATGAGTTATGTTGGAATGCATGATTATATTAGGATAATATTACAATTGGCTTCAAAATGGGTTTCAAAATTGAGGCACATCTGAGACCTGGCACATACTCCATCTACGAGACCATGTCTACGGACCGTAAGTCAAGTTACGGACCATAGATCAGGTCCGTAGATGGAGGCACTTGGCAAAATTCACTAAGCGTGAAACTACGGATGTGGACTAAGGTCTGTAGATCAATCTACGAACCGTTTTGATGTCTGTAGTTTCCAACAAAGACCACTTTTTGGTACCTTTGAGCTATGGATGGGCTCTACGGACGTAAGTCTACCTACGGACCGTAGGTGGCCACTGTAACTACTGCCAAAATTATTATTATTGTTATCATTATTATTTTTTGTTTTATTTGTTTCTAGTTCTAAAATTGTTTCGAGTGTGTTTTAGGTTTGTTTTGGGTACTAACTACTCCTCCATAGGTACCATGGCACCTAAGAAGCAAGTAACTTACACCAAGAAGGGGAAGTCCAAATCCTTTGCCCCAACTCTAAGGCTAATTGATGAGGACACCAAAACGGAGAAGGATCCTGCATATGTCCCACCAACCACGAGGACATCCCCAACTGCACCCCGGTCTACCAGGAACACACCCCAGAAGGTGGTCATCGACGTAGTCACTGTCTCCCAGTCTGATGAGGATGAAACACTGATCGGGTCACCGACTGGGTATGCTTCCGGGTCTGGAGAGGGTTCCTAATCCGATTCTGCTGCAGGGTCTACCTCAAGGTCTGCGTCCGGCTCAGCCACCGGCTTAAGTACACACAACCAAACCGCCTCGTCTGATAAGGCCTCTAGTTCGGAAGAAGTCCCGGTTCCACGAAACAGCTACCCTGATCCAGTGGAAGGGGAACTAAGTAAATGGTGTGTTGAGGGGAAATGGCAGATCTACCGGAATGCCAAAATGCTAAATGAGAAATAGAGGATGGCCCAACTTATTACTGAGGAGCGCAGAGTCCTCACGGGAAATCTACACACCATGCCCGACATTCACGAACTATTTAAGCTTCACAAGTGCGAGTGGATGGCTCATGACCCCAAAACGTATAGTGAGGAGATTGTGCGGGAGTTCTATGCTTCCAATGCTGGCACTCTCCGAGGGTCTATTGATAAGCAATCCAAGCCCACAACCTAGGACTTCCGCACTTCTACCATGGTCTAAGGTTTCTCGGTGGACATCTCTCATGAGACCATCAGCCGATTCCTCTACGGTTCTGGCACTGATCACACTTGGGCGCTAAACACGGCCGACTTTGACTATAGATGGGATACAGTGCGGAGTGGAACCTTCACCCGAAATGCCAAGCAGAGGGAGGCTTTGCTACTATGGCTCGCTAGGCACATCACTGCAGATGGAGAGAGTGCAGAGTGGGTCACCACACCACGGCTGGGCATTTGAAAGGCCACCCTAAACATGGTGACCAAGTTCTTTTCGTTACTGGTGCAGAATAGAGTCTCACCAACCAAGGCTGATAATTTGGTGATGTGGGATAGAGCGGTCATGGTTGCAGCGTTGGTGGCAGGGCTGGAGATAGACTTTGCCTGCATGATATTAGCGGAGATTCATGAGAGGGATTTTAAGACCACTACTACCTACCCGTTCCTGTGTATGATCTTTCAGCTATGCAGAGATGTTGGAGTGCCGATCTGGCACTGTGACAAATTGTTCCATGCAACAGGAACTCTAGATATTGGGCTGATTAAGGACAAGGCGAATGTAGTAGCACCACGCAGAAGGCCATGGGTCAATACCAGAGAATGTTGATCTAGAAGATGCGGTGGAGCAGATGCAAGGTGATGATCCTGCCCCTCCACCCCACAATGATGATACCTTAATTTCCTCCTCACAGGCCGCTAGCCAGGCCTCGATCTCATCTAGAGCCACTCTGCCTTCTGGAGCCAATGTTATACCACGGGCCCGAGTCCAAAAGTTAGAGGCTCAGATGGCTACCTTTCTGCACCATATTAAGCCCTAGATGTGGAAGTTGATTGCTGAGTCCGAAGAGAGAGTAGAAAAGAGGATGGGGGTGAAAACGGACCAAAAGGTCCAAGCAGTTTATAAGGGGCTCAATGCCTTCAAGTTAAGAGTTCTAGAGAGGCCAGCTCCTACTACTGATATGTCCTCTTTTTAGACCGAGCTAGCTAGTCTCTGGGCCGATGTTGATGCCATCCTTGCCACACCAGCTGTTGAGCCATAGGCTGCACCCTTTGCATTAGGTGATGATACAGTCCTGGGTGCACTATTTAGCGGAGATGATGTGGAGGAGCAGCTCAAGCCTGCACGTGCCCCAGGTAAGAGGCACTGATCTAGTCACAAAACTGAGCTCACGGAGAAGGAAAAGGCTAGCAAAAGGCAGCGCAGGCAGGAGAAGAAGGAACATAAAGCCTCCATAATAGATGAGCAGCTGAGGCAGTGGGGGGCTCGTGAGATGGTTGTTGGGGCATCGAGTTCTATGCCCGTTTTTGAGGTTCTGCCTACTGTGGCGGATGATGTGAGCACCATTGGGGGTGCGGTGAGACCGACATATAGCACTACTAAGGGTGCTATGACCAAAGATGCAGGCACTACTGAGGGTGACCTCACTGTTGTTGTAGCGGAATCCGAGAAACCAGACCCACCTGCTTGTTGATGATTCTTCGGCGCTAAGCGCCACAGGTTTGCTTCACCCAAATCCATTAATTTTTACTACTTTTTGTGTGCATTGGGTACAATTGCACCTATTTTTGTTGGGGGTGGGGTAAATGGATTGTAAGTGATAGGGTGAAGTATGAGTAACCCAACTCATAATCCTCTCTTGGGGTTTTCTTGCCTGTGTTCTTTTTCCCCAAGCGACTGCTTAATTTTTGTTGGACCGGCATGTTTAAGATTGTATGTGAAGAAGCATGAGAAAAAATTATAGCATAAGCATGATGGCATGAGCTTGTTGAAAATATGATACCTGTCCAAAGATATTGAAATGTGTGCTAAAAATTGTAGACTAAAATAAGTTTGTGAGACCTCGTGGTTCTTTCGCATAATATGTGTATCATTGAATGAGTGTATGAGTTTTATATGACTTGGTGTATCATTTCAGGAGAATAAGGTTGCAAAGGGGAGGTAAAAAAAATTTAAAAGAATTAGACTAACGGTCAAGGATGCCCTTAAACAAGTTCGAATTAAAGAATGTCTATTTTAACACCCCGCCTGTTTAGAATGCTTAAGTTAACCGATACCTTTGGGGATAAGACAAAGAGTGACTTATATGCTAATAAGGATGTTTGATAAGGTGATATAGTCGTCCAATGATCGTAAGTTAAGTTTTAAAGTCAAGCAAGTGGAGAAATAAAAATTTGGAAAATGTTAGAGTAAGTTTCTTTGATAAATTTTCTGAAAATTGGGTTAAATGTCTTGGAGCGTTTCTCCCAATCTATAAAGCTTTAGAAGAACCCCAATATATGAAATCGAAGGTCTACGAGTCTACTTTCCAACGCACTAAATCATTTGTCCATAGAACTTCAGAATTGAGAGATATTCAGATTTTAGTGAGACTGCACAAGTAGGCACGTGAAGTTGGGCCCCTAGCCCATATGTCGGTTTAGCTTTGTAAGATCAGATTTCCCTTCGTTTTATCTCATTATTTTCGACCAAAATAAGAATAAAACAGTCCTAAATCCTCTCTAAAGGTTCACCTATCATCCAAGAAAAGATCTACAAGATTTCAACGTGGTTTCACCCTCGAAACGTTCATAGAGATTGTGTTATTTCTTTCCTCCTCGTTGGTTGTGATTTGAAGGATTCATCATGGTGAAGGAGTCTCATTTTTTATGTGGTGTTGCTGCTGTTTGGAGGTTATAATTCTCACCCTTCATTTTATTGAGTGAGTCCAAGTTATAGTTATGCTATATAAGCAAGAACATGAATAGACGGCTGGACAAATCGTATTTTGATAGTTACATGATGTTGGGCTGTTTTGAAGTATTTTTTGATATTGTTGTTACTGGAATTTTTTTGGAAATGATTTGTATGGTGTGATTCTTGTTGATATGAGTCTGGAAGAGAAGAAGTATAGATGGATATTTAATTGTAACATAAATTAGTGTAATGTTGGTTCTATTATTGCATTGCAATTTTCAAATTGTTTCTTCTTGGTTCAACGTCTTGCATTTAAGGAGACTATTTGATATTGACAATACATGTTAATGTACTACAAGCTCCATCAAGTTTAAGTTTAGGTTTTGTCCTTTTAAGTTCTTATTGCATATGAAGAGAAAGACATGACTCCAAATGTAATTATTGGACGAATGTATAGGATGATGATTGGAAGCAGCAAGTCCAAGTTATTATGGTTATATTGAACAATTATAGGAATGTATTATGCATTTTTTTTATGCCTTTAATGGTTTGAATACTCGTGGTTAGGATTTGTTTATGGTTATTTTGGGTTGGAAAATAGGGGTGTGGCGATACGCCGAGTTTTAATTGTTGTGCAGGCATACTCTATTTGGTTGTTGTTGACTATTGCGTAGGCCTCCACTTTTTAATAGCTGCTGCAAAAATGTATGTTATGTCAGTAATTTGAGGTTGTAATTTGGAGAAGAGAAGGTAATGAAGCATACATTTAAAAATGGTTTGGCGAGCTAATCACTCTACTAGTGAGCTCTAAATAGTTACTTTGACCCTGACGTGTTAATAATCTGCCTGTAATGATTGTGTGACATGATTTTCTGTAGACTACATACTATAAGGAAGGGGTACAATCCATATTGATACAACAAGACCCAAAATCGAGGTATGTTAAGGCTAAGCTCTATACTTCCTTTGAGAACGAATTTTTGAATCCTAAATTGTCAAATATTGTTTTACTACTCTATTGCTAGATAGACCTTTTGTGAAAGCCATTGAGATTGCAGCTGACTTATTTTTGTGACTCCATTAAGTTGCTATTCCACTCGTTCAGTTAGATAGGGTATTTGGCGTCTTTATGTCATTTTGTTGATTCTTTTGGCTATAGGTCCATGTGTACAAATTATTACTCTTGTTTAGGTGTAGTAGCTTAAGAAGATTAGGGATGAACAATATCAATATGAAATCAGTCCTCCTTCCTCACTAATTTATATTTTTTTTGAAAACGTTAAAATAAAACGTCAATCTCCAAAACTGTTAAACGTAAATCGTATGTTTAAACTACTAAAGTACGGGTTTTTTCTGAAATTCTTTCTTTTACAAACTACTAAGGAAACATATATAGATACCAAGTGAAGAATTTTAAGCTCTGTATGAACATCCTCAAGTTTAAGTTGCCTTTCTAAATCCAAGTTAAGTGTTCCAGTTTAATCTACAAGTATATGAGGTTCTACGAGATATTTACATGTGACACGAAAGTGATTACGAGATTATGAGGACAAGAGTACTACCGAGCAAATATTGGCAACATGATTCAGGTAACAAATGCATTACGAATCTATGACATTGCATGCTATGCATTCTACTTCCGAGCTATAATCGGAAGGTATGGGGCCTATTGCCTATATTTATACGTATGAGACCCATATGACCACAAGTTGGCGATTATGATGTCGGTTCGCTACCAGAAGGCACCACCATTGCTAGCACTTGGTTGGGTATGACATGCATTTGCATCCATATATATGTATTCACGACATACGATTAAGCGAGCATACCATGCATATTTAATTTGTATAAGGTAGGATGTCAGCCAAGGAGGCTATCAGAGTTTATGTTTCAGGTGGTATCTTTATTACCCTTTTACAGCAGCTATTTATTGTTCTATTTTCTGCCTTACATACCAGTACATTTTTATTCGTACTAACGTCCCGTTGCTTAGGGACGCAATTTTGATTCGTGCTTGTAGGTCCAGGTAGGGATTCTGATTGACCCCTCTGTTAGGATTCGGGGTTCAGCTGTGAGTTGGTAAGCTCCACTTCTTCCGGGAGTTTTCATAGGGTGTTAGTTTTATTGTACAATTTGGGTATAATTGGGAGTCCCGACCAGTGCTTATGTCACTCATAGAGGCTACTGTGGACATAGTATTCTGGCTTTCTTTCTGCAGCTTCCAGTTTCCAGCCACATAGGCTTGGCATGTATAGATATGTATGTATGTGTGTATATCTATATTGTAGCCTTGTCGGCTAGCTAGTACCTTATTATCCTTGGCTTGTCTACCTTCGTCTATATGACTTACTGATATTCAGGTTATGACCTTAAGGGTCCAGTCATAGTATTTTAGATGTTATGTTGCCTAACCTTCTAAGCCCTCAGTTGAGTCAGTTGGTATGTTTATGTGGCTATCTTGATTGCTTAAGGTGTCGAGCGCCAGTCACGCCTTCTCTAGTTTGGGGCGTGATAAATTTGGTATCAGAGCATGTCGTGTTCCAGGGAGTCCACAAGCCGTGTCTTATATTTTCTTGTTTATGGGTGTGTTGTGCACCACACTTATAATTAAGAGGCTATAGGGTATTTAGGACTGGTTACATTTCTTTCAATTTATAGATCGTGCTATAGATCTTAGTTATAAGTACGTATGAAATCTGAATCGTGCTCTGTGTTTCACATACGCTCAAGAGGATTTATCGAGGTTCTACGGTAGAGATTGTTTGTCATCAATTTTTTTTAGACGTGATAGGGCTAGAGATGCTCGACTTTGTTATTGATATGGGCATGGATTGGTGGAAACCTTATTATCTCGATGTCGACTACCAAGAGAAGATTGTTAGATTTCAGTTCCCAGGGGAAGTAGTATGAGAATGGAAGGCTAATGGTGCAAAAAATTGTAGACTAAAATAAGTTTGTGAGACCCCGTGGTTCTTTCGCATAATATGTGTATCATTGAATGAGTGTAAGAGGTTTATATGACTTGGTGTATCATTTCAGGAAAATAAGGTTGCAAAGGGGAGGTAAAAAAAATCAAAGAATTAGACTAACGTTATGGGTCAAGGATGTCCTTAAACAAGTTCGAGTTAGAAAATGTCTATTCTAACACCCCGCCCGTTCAGAACGCTTAAGTTAACCGGTAGCTTTGGGGATAAGACAAAGAGTGTCTTATATGATAATAAGGACGTTTTATAATGTGATATAGTCGCCCAATGATCGTAAGTTAAGTTTTGAAGTCAAGCAAGTTGAGAAATAAAAAGTTGGAAAAAGTTAGAGTAAGTTTCTTTGATAAATTTTCTGAAAATTGGGTTAAATGTCTTGGAGCTTTTCACCCAATCTATAAATCTTTAGAAGAACCCCAATATATGAAATTGAAGGTCTACGAGTTTACTTTGCAATGCACTAAATCATTTGTCCATACGACTTCAGAATTGAGAGATATTCAGATTTTAGTGAGACTGCACAAGCAGGCACGTGAAGGTGGGCCCCTAGCCCATATGTCGGTTTAGCTTTATAAGGTCAGATTTCCCTTCATTTTATCTCATTATTTTCAACCAAAATAAAAATAAAATAGTCCTAAATCCTCTCTAAAGGTTCACCTATCATCCAAACAAAGATCTACAAGATTTCAACGTGGTTTCACCCTCGGAACGTTCATAGAGATTGTGTTATTTCTTTCCTCCTCATTGGTTGTGATTTGAAGGATTTTTCATGGTGAAGGAGTCTCATTTTTTATGTGGTGCTGCTGCTATTTGGAGGTAATAATTCTCACCCTTCATTTTATTGAGTGAGTCCAAGTTATAGCTATCCTATATAAGCAAGAACACGAATAGACGGCTGGAAAAATCGTATTTGGATAGTTACGTGATGTTGGGCTGTTTTGAAGTATTTTCTGATATTGTTGTTGCTAGAATGTTTTTGGAAATGCTTTGTATGTGTGTGGTTCTTGTTGATATGAGACTAGAAGAGAAGAAGAAGTATAGATGGATATTTAATTGTAACATAAATTAGTGTAACATTGGTTCTATTATTGCATTGCAATTTTCAAATTTCTTCTTCTTGGCTCAACGTCTTGCGTTTAAGGAGACTATTTGTTATTGACAATACATGTTAATGTACAGCAAGCTCCATCAAGTTTAAGTTTAGGTTTTGTCCTTTTAAGCTCTTATTGCATATGAAGAGAAAGGCATGACACCAAATGTAAATTTTGGACGAACATATAGGATGATGATTGGAAGCGGCGAGTCCAAGTTATTATGGTTATATTGAACAATTATAGGACTATATTATACATATTTTTTATGGCGTTAATTGTTTGAATACTCGTGGTTAGGATTTGGTTATGATTATTTTGTGTTGGAAAAGAGGGGTGTGGCGATACCCCGAGTTTTAATTGTTGTGCAGGCATACTCTATTTGGTTGTTGTTGACTATTGCGTAGGCCTCCACTTGTTAAGAGCTGCTGCAAAAATGTATGTTATGTCAGTAATTTGAGGTTGAAATTTGGAGAAGAGAAGATAATGAAAGCATACATTTAAAAATGGTTTGGCGAGCTAATCACTCTGCTAGTGAGCTCTAAATTGCTACTTTGACCCTAACGTGTTAATATTCTGCCTGTAATGGTTGTGTGACATGATTTTTTGTTGACTACATACTGTAAGGAAAGGAGTACAATCCATATTGATACAACAAGACCCAAAATCGAGGTATGTTAAGGCTAAGCACTATACTTCGTTTGAGCACGAATTTTTGAATCCTAAATTGTCAAATATTGTTTTACTACTCTTTGCTAGAAAGACCGTTTGTGAAAGGCATTTAGATTGCAGCTGGCATATTTTTGTGACTCCATTATGTTGCTATTCCACTCGTTCGGTTAGATAGGGTATTTGGCGTCTTTATGTCATTTTGTTGATTCTCTTGACTATAGGTCCATGTGTACAAATTATTATTCTTCTTTAGGTGTAGTAACTTAAGAAGATTAGGGATAAACAATATCAATATGAAATCAGTCCTCCTTTCTCGTGGATTTATATTTTTTTTGGACACTTTAAAATAAAATGTCGATCTCCAAAACTGTTAAACATAAATCGTATGTCTAAACTACTAAAGTACGGGTTTTTCTGAAAAACTTTCATTTACAAACTACTAAGGAAGCATATATAGATACTAAGTGAATAATTTTAAGCTCTTTATGAACATCCTCAAGTTTAAGTTGCCTTTCTAAATCCAATTTAAGTGTTCCAATTTAATCTACAAGTATATGAGGTTTTACGAGATATTTACATGTGATACGAAAGTGATTACGAGATTATGAGGACAATAGTACCAACGAGCAAATATTGACAACATGATTCAGGTAACAAATGCATTACGAATCCATGACATTGTATGCTATGCACTCTACTTCCGAGCTATAATCAGAAGGTATGGGGCTTATTGCCTATATTTATACGTATGAGACACAGATGGCCACAAGTTGGCGAATATGATGCCGGTTTGCTACCGGAAGGCATCACCATCTCTAGCACTTGGTTGGGTATGAAATGCATTTGCATCCATATATATGTATTCACGACATACGATTATGCGAGCATACCATGCATATTTAATTTATATAAGGTAGGATGTCAGCCATGGAGGTTATTAGAGTTTCTATTTCAGGTGGTAGCTTTATTACCCTTTTACAACAACTATTTATTGTTCTATTTTCTACCTTACATACCAGTACATTTTTATTCATACTGACGTCCCATTGCCTGGGACGCATTTTTGTTTCGTGCGTGCAGGTTCTTGTAGGGATTCTGATTGATCCCTCTTCTTGGATTCGGGGTTCAGCTGTGAGTTGGTAAGCTCCACTTCTTCTTGGAGCTTTCATAGGGTGTTACTTTTATTGTACAGTTTGGGTATAATCGGGGTCTTGTCTCGACCAGTGGTTATGTCACTTATACAGGCTATTGTGGACACAGTATTCTGGTTTTCTTTCTGCAGCTTCCAGTTTCCAGCCACATAGGCTTGGCATGATAGATATGTATGTATGTGTGTATATCTTCATTGTAGCCTTGTCGGCTAGCTAGTACCTTATTATCTTTGGCTTGTCTACTTTCGTCTATATGACTTATTGATATTCAGATTATGACCTGAAAGGTCCAGTCATAGTATTTTAGATGTTATGCTGCCCGACTTTCTAAGACCTCAGTTGAGTCAGTTGGTATGTTTATGTGGCTAACTCAATTGCTTAAGGTGTCGAGTGCTAGTCACACCTTCTCTAGTTTGCGGCATGACAAACTTGAATGTGTTGGCTCTAAGTATTACATGATAATGACAGATTTAATTTCATGACTTAAGTTAAAAACTTGAACTGGGTAATCTGATAATGGAACTGTGTGCCAAGAGTGTGCGAGAATCATTGGTTGTTCAAACGAGTGGTGCCAATCTAGAACTTGCCCGGTTAGTCCTGCGAAGATAATTCACTCTAGAGGCTAGGAAGTGATCATAGGCTATTATTCTGAATAGTCCAATAAATGCCTAAAAGAATCCGACAAAATGAAAATGAATGCTCCAATTGATCCAAATGCTTTGAGCCTAAAA
>JAJOOF010007603.1:0-19306 GCA_029582545.1 Solanum lignicaule | reverse complement strand
TACTTCCGCGACCGATGAAGTGTGATGACAAGTTTGAGAGGCTTGTTTGGGGTTCCTTCGGGTTCCTCATTCGCCATGTCACGTCTAGGCCCTAGGCTTGGGTCGTGACATCATGCCACGACTTATTTCAAGAATTGTTCTATTAGATCTAAACATAGTTTGCAACGGTTATAACCATTGCAACAAATGATCTATTGCCACAGTTGAATAAGTGTTGCAGTAGGTCAAATTTCTAGTACTCCTTTCATTTCACAAAGAGTGACCTGGTTTGACTTGATACGAAGTTTTTAGAAAATAAAGAAGACTTTTAAATCTTGTGGTCCTAAATTAAAGTTATGTCAAATGTACTAAACTGCCCTTCAATCTTGTGGCTTTAAACATGCCACGTGGAAAGTTGAAATTAAAATGTTACCAAAAAAGGAAAGAGGTCATTCTTTTTTAAACAGACTAAAAAGGAAAGGAGGTCATTCTTTTTTAAACAGAGGGAGTAGTATATAATACTAGATCTGATTCAACTCCAAAAAAGAAGTCTCGTCGCATTCCTAAGTGAATCATAGAGGTTTGGCTAAAATGTTCGTATCAAATGAAGCATGAGAAAAAGTACATTTAGCATTAGAATATCTTTTTCAGGCATGGGTGGTTAAACTAGCAACAAAATACCTCATTCATGTGATTTTCTCAATATGTTTGCCAATGTCATGCAGGGGATATTAAAAAATGAAGCCACTTAAAAGCTCAACTCAGTATATAAAGAAATTTGCCCTGCCATAAAAGAGCATGAACTGGACATGCAATCGGGATAGTGTGCCCACATGTATAGCTGAGAAGTGGATCGAAGTAAACTACTCTAAACACAACGCATATTTTGATATTTACTTTTTTGTGATCAAGAATGTGATCTCGACAGTATGATCTATTTGGGTTGTTGTGGACTGAATGACTAAGTCGTCTCATATCCTTCCCGTTAAGACCTCATTTCCAGCCGAAGACTATGATGTGCCTCTTTCAGCAACCGAAGCCACCACTGCAGCAGGAACTTCCAAAGGAGGAGCCAACTGTAACATCTCGCAACTAGAAAGAACTAGAAGGAAGTCAAAAATTTGGAAATAGTTATTTTGGAAAGTATAAGGAAATCTGGAAAATTGTAAGTGAGTTAAAGTTGAGTTTTTGGTCAACTTCAGATGGCCATAACTACTATCTCAGGATGATTTAGGTGTAGTTCCAGATATGGTTGGGAAGCTCTTGGAATGATCTTTCCAACACCGCCAAGTTTGCGCGATTCCGAGTTCGTATGAGCAAGTTATGCCCTTTGGAAGTTGGGCTGTTGGATTAAGGAAATGTCCAATCCGGAAATATAAGGGGTATTTTAGTCTTTTCACTGCCCTATTATTTTAATCCGATTTAGGAGTTTAATATGGGTCAATTCAGGACTTAGTCAGTTTTAGAACTTGGGATTTCACGCTAGGGCTAAGGAGAAAGGAGAAGAGAAAAGAAGAAGGAGAAAATGACAAATTCATCAAGATCGATCAAGGAACTTGGTGTTTCGCCAATGATTTACTTATAGAAGGTATGTGAGGCTCTCATAATGTTGAGATCGTTCTCCCACGTGCCAAGTATATGTATTTCAGTTTGGATTCATCCTAAAAGCATTTGAATATTGATGATCTTGATACCTATTCTTGAATTCATATATTGTTCTTGAATTTGATTGAGTTGGGAAGTTTCTATGTTCGTTACGTCGCATTATAGGGTCGTTTCGTGTGAGGTTCTTAGGTACATTTGTTGGGTATCTGTATCTAAATATGATTTAAGAAAAAGAATCGAGTTTGGGTGGATTGGGGAAGAAAAACGAAGAAGAAATTTTGACGGGTGAAATCTGAACATGGGAGCGCGTCCCGCAACCTGTTCCCAGAATTGAAATTTCAGCTTCACATCGCGGAGCTGACACGAGGTGTTCTGCCATAAAAGACGCTTTCGGAACGAAAATTAAATTATGCCTCAGCATCACGGATCCACCTTCAAATATTTATTTTTTGGTCTTTTCTCATGTTTAACTATCTAGAATCATTCCTAAACATCATGAGATCTTTCCAGTCATAAATCTTAATCCTTGAATCCATAATTCAATTCAAGGATCAGTTAAGAGTCAAGTCAAGAGCAGTTAAGGTCAAAGTCAAGAGTCAAGTTAAGATGAGTTCTTAAAGTTTTTCAAAAGTCTTTCACAAATGTTTTAACTTTGTTTTAAGACTTAAGCTTCGAGTTCAGTAAGGATGTAAAGTTGAGGTTTTTTTCTTCAAATAAGTATATGGGGACTATGTATTCCCAAAGAGATTTAAAAATGTTTTCACATTTTAAATAAGAGCGGAAACTGAGATTTCCAAAGAGCTTTCGGGCTAGTTTTCAGAAAAGTGTAATAGCTTTCTAAATGAAGCAAGCAGGGAAACTGAGATTTCCAAGATAACTTTCGAGCTAAGTTTTTGAGCACTAATCTCAAATCACAGAAGAAGTATGTTTTTTTTTAAACATAAGAGCCAGTATATTTTGGAAGTAGTATTAAGCACCGAGTTGTCTTTACTTTTCACTTCTTATGTTAAAGACTTGAGTTTGCCTAAATGGCCAGTTGAATGTTCCTTTATGACATTTTAGTTCCTTCATAAATGTTTATGTGATGAGTTAAGTCTTCCGCTGAGTTAGTAAGCCAGGCCAAGGGTTCGCTTGGGGCCAGCAATGGTCTTCGAGTGCCAGTCCCGCCCAGAGTGTAGGCTCGGGGCGTGACACCAACCTTCGAACATGTTGGGTTCGAAAGTGATTAGGGCGTCATGCGGAAGCTTACAATTGCATATGATATGGTTGATAAATCAAATGACAAAAACTTATACTAAAAAATTAAAATATTATTATATGATTTGACCAATTGGGCTACATATTTAAAAATTAATAAAAAGACATTAAAATTGTAGAGAGAAAAATCTCCCCATAAACAAGACTCTCTCAACGACTATATTGTGGATATCATTGTGTTATGCTATGAGAATAAGGATCTTCAATTTATAGATCTCCGAACTTTTCTTCTAAGAAAATAATAAACCAAATATGAAAGAAAAATATATTTTCCTTTCATGACAAGTAAAAATATTTATGGTAATGTTTTGTCTTTTCTTTTAGGAAAAAATAAAATTCAAGTAAGGTAAGAAAATCAGGGCAAAACTCTAACACGAAAGGAAAAAATAAACTTCAAATAAGGTAAGAAAATTAGGCAAAACCCTAACACGAACAACCATCGCTAAAGTCAAGCCTTCTGAAGGAGGAGCTGAATGAAATATTTGGAAAATTAGTGACATTCAAGTGTGTTTGGCATGAGGGAAAATGTTTTTGAGGAAAATTTGTGATTTTCTTACTTATTTTCAGGTGTTTAGTAAGTAAAGCAATAATAGTCTTAAAAGTTTTTACATATAATCTAGGCAAACACTAGAAAAGTGGGGGAGGGGTGCGTTGAAGGATAGGGAGAAGTGGAGTACCACACTATCACTTGTGGAACTTGTTTTCCCTCGGGAAGTCATTTTGTTTTTTTTAAGGAACTTGTGTTTCTAAAGAAAATATTTTTCAAAATTGAACCAAACATGAAAAAATTATGTGATTGCATCTTTCATGTGTTCTATTTCAAACTGTAGTCCTGAGCTTGCACTTCCAGGGGCGTATACAGGAGGGGGTCACCGGGTTCACGTGAACCCATGGTCCCCTCCCGAAATCATATATAGTAGTGTTATATTTTTTTTAAAATATTTAAATATAGATGCGTGAACCTAGACTCGAAGTATCATATAATGTAGTACGATGATGATTGGGTGCACTTCTCTGGGTGATGTTAGAAATTTGAATCTTTTTAGTTTTCTTTCTAAGATTTTGTAACTGGTTTGGATAAATAAAAGTTAATTTTGGGCCTATGATTTTAAAATTTTAATGGTTTTCAGTAAAAAGAATCTAACTGATCAAATTTATGTCTTAGATCCACCTTTTTGTAATAGTGCACCCATTATCTATAAATCCTGAATACGCCTCTGTCAGCACTTCAGGTACTTTGTTTTAATCCTGTTTAACATGAAACCTTTAGTTTCTAATTAAGGTCTGTCTCGAATCTTTCAGTCTGTCATTAACTCCATAACGCTTCTCGTCAATCAACACTATGTCATTAATGCTAAACTTTTCAAAACCGGTTAGATTATTTGCAGAAGCTGCAACATTTAATTATCTTCCTCTCTTTTCTGCCACGAAATAAGATTTAGGATATGTTTGGAAAGTCTAATTACTAAATAGTAATCACACAACTTCATTAATTACAAAGATATATTTATTTTTCATAATATTATTACAATAGTATAATTTAAGAGTTAAACATGCAGTGGGTAACCAATTAAATAAAATTGCTAAGTTAATTTAATAAAATTAGGTTTTGACTTTACTGAATGTGTTAGATTTGTTGTTGGATATTTTAATCATTTGTGATTTTGATTTTTGAATGAAATGTCTTGAATTATTAATAAGTTTCATTCATACTTGTGGTGACATTGGGTCGCTA
The DNA here is from genome assembly GCA_029582545.1 of Solanum lignicaule. NCBI lineage: Eukaryota > Viridiplantae > Streptophyta > Magnoliopsida > Solanales > Solanaceae > Solanum > Solanum lignicaule. The sequence continues at coordinate 14,730 of JAJOOF010007603.1, read as the reverse complement.
GAAATTAGCATGTATGCATATGCTGGTAGAAGATTTGAGTTTGAGCATAGAAAAAAAGAGGAATAAACATTCGAAAGAGAGCGAAGTGAGTTTTTCTCACGATCCTGCCACGTTGTGAGTGACACCCACACTAACTCTCAATGGGATGTAACGACTTGATCCGTGGTTATTCATAAGGCACCTTGTGCGGAATCTCAAAAAATCGATGCTAAATTTGATTACTGTTTATTTATTTGTCATGATGAAATTTGGCAGCTCATCCTTAAAGTATCCGGAATGGTTTATGTAACATCTCGCAACTAGAAAGAACTAGAAGGAAGTTTAAAATCTAGAAATATGTTATTTTTGGAAAGTATAAGGAAATCTGGAAAATTGCAATTAAGTTAAAATTGAGTTTTTGGTCAACTTCAATCGGCCATAACTCCTAGCTCAGGATGAGTTAAGTGTAGTTCCAGATATGGTTGGAAAGATCTTGGGACGATCTTTCCAACTCTGCCAAGTTTGCGCAATTCCGAGTTCGTATGAGTGAGTTATTACCTTTGGAAGTTGGGTTGTTGGATTAAGGAAATGTCCAACCCGAAATTTTAAGGGGTATTTAAGTCTTTTCATTTGCCCTATTATTTTAATCCGTTTTTAGGAGTTTAATATGGATCAAATAAGATTTTAGTCAGTTTTAGAATTTGGGATTTCACGCTAGGGCTAAGGAGAAAGGAGAAGAGAAAAGAAGAAGGAGAAAAGGGCAAATTCATCAAGATCGATCAAGGAAGTTGGTGTTTTGCCAAGGATTTGCTTCTATCAGGTATGTGAGGCTCTCAAAACATTGGGATCGTTCTCCCACATGCCAAATATATTTATTTCAGTTTGGATTTGTCCTAAAACCATATGAATATTGATGATCTTGATACCTATTCTTGAATTCATATATTGTTCTAGAATTTGATTGAGTTGGGAAGTTTCTGAGTTCGTTACGTTGCATTATAGGGTCGTTTCAAGTTAGGTTCTTAGGTACATTTGTTGGGTATCTGTATCTAAAATTAATCTGGAAAAAGGAACCGAGTTTGGCTGATTTGGGGTTGGAAAACGAAGAAGAAATTTCGTCGGACGAAATTAAGGGGTAGTCGCGCGTCGCGCGCCTAGTTCCCAGATTTGAACATTTCAGCTTCACGTCACGGAGCTGACACGAGGTGTTCTACCTCAAAAGACGTTTTTGGAACCAAAATTTAATTATGCCTCCGCGTCGAGGACCCACTTTCAAATCTTGAGTTTCGGTCTTTTCTCATGTTTAGCTATCTAAAATCATTCCTAAACAACATGAGATCTTTCCAATCACAAATCTTAATCCTTGAATCCATAATTTAATTCAAGGATCAGTTAAGAGTCAAGTCAAGAGCAGTTAAGATCAAAGTTAAGAGTCAAGTAAGAGAAGTTCATTTCAAACTTTCATAAGTTTTACAAACGTTATAACTTTGTTTTAAGACTTAAGTTTTGAGTTCAGTAAAAAGTAATGTTGAAGTTCTTTTCTTCAAAGAAACATATGGGGACTAAGTATTTCCCAAAGAGATTTAAAATGTTTTACACATTTAAATAAGAGCGGAAACTGAGATTTTCAAAGGGCTTTCGGGCAAGTTTTCAGAAAAGAGTAATAGCTTTCTAAATAAAGCAAGCAGGGAAACTGAGATTTCCAAGATAGCCTTTGAGCTAAATTTTTGAGCACTAATCTCAAATCACAGAAAAAGTATGTTTTTTTTAAACATAAGAGCTAGTATATTTTGGGAGTAGTATTGAGCACCGAATTGGGGACGAGCATGAGTTCAGATAACTTACGTCACCATAGAACCATGTAGCCACCATGAGTAGAAAAGGGTCATACTTTTTAGATGAATCCTTTTCGAAATAGACTAGTGGATCCATTAGGATGTTCAGGTCCTATACCTTTGGCCGGGTATAGGATGTGCTGGCAGCGTGAGGTAGATCGTTGTATCATCACTATAGCTTTTATGTGATGGTTGTCAGTTAGAGAAACTCCCACATAAGTTATTGTATTTTTATATACATCAGTTCATTGTATTTTTACATACATTTCAGAGTTATGTTGTATCCTTGTACGTACACAGAGTTGACATCATATTTTAAAACAGCTTTTCTTTATATTACAATTGTTGTAAACTGCTTTATATTGAAATGAGTTCAGTTAAGTATTCATGAGTTGAGAAGAGCCAATGTAAGTGTTTCTTTCAGATTCTCTTTCCAACCTTTGTTGTTTTAGCATTCCAACTCCCATACTCGTACATTCAATGTACTAATGCCAGTTGACCTGCATCGTTTTATGATGCAGACACAGGTAACTAGGGTCGGCATTCTGGCGCATCGTTGATCCAGTGAGCAGTTTAGAGTCTATTGGTGAGCCTCCTTGCATTCCGGAGGATCCATTTCATTGTTTTCTAGTTTAGTTCATTGGGATGTTGTGGGGTTTGTCCCAACATCTATCTCAGTTGTTATTAGAGGTTTCATAGACAGTCAGATATTAGTTCTTTAGTCTTTTCATTGTCATTATTCCATGTTGAGACTTGATTTTGCCTTAATGGCCAGTTGAATGTTCCTTTATAACATTCCAGCTTATTATATGAACTTATCTTTGTTGAGTTTAAGTCTTCCGCTGAGTTAAGTTAGCCAGGCCAAGGGTTCGCTTGGGGCCAGCAATGGTCTTCGAGTGCCGGCAACGTCCAGGGTGTAGGCTCGGGGCATGACAAACTTGGTATCAGAGCACAGAGTTCAAGAGTCCTAGGGAGTGTATGAAGCCGTGTCTGTAGAGTCCTAGTTATCAGTGTGAAGCGCGCCACATCTATAATTAAAAGGCTGCAACATTTAGGAATTTCTTCACTTCTTTCACACTAATTTCGTGCGTTAGAGTTTATCTCTAAAAGTTTCCCTTTAATTTGTGCCTGCATGTGTGTCAGATAATCATGCCACCACGAAGAGCAGTCAGAGGTCGTCCAGCTAGGAGGAATGTTGAGGAACAAGAATTACCAAATGCACCTGAAGTGCAACCTCAAGGAGAAGTCACCAATGCTGAGTTCAGAGAGGCTATAAGGATGCTCAGTCAAGTTGTGACCAACCAAGCTGGGCAACAGAGAGGAGCTCGATAGGAAGAGGCTGACACTTCATGGATTTGTGAGTTCTTGAGGATGAATTCTCCAAGTTTCTCTGGTTCAAGCACTGCAGAGGATCCAGAGAACTTTATTGAGGAATCGAAAAAGGTGTTCGATGTGATGCATGTTACTGATACTGTAAGAGTTGAGCTAGTTGCATATCAGATGAAGAATGTTTCTAGGACTTGGTTTGATCATTGGAAAGGGGGTAGAGCTGAGGATGCACCACCAGCGAGTTGGGCATATTTTGAAGAGGCTTTCTTGGGGAGTTTCTTTCCCCGAGAATTGAAAGAGGCTAAGGTACGGGAATTTCTAACACTTAAGCAAGATTCTCTCAGCGTTCATGATTATGAGTTGAAGTTCACCCAACTATCCCGATATGCTCCGGAGATGGTTAAGGACATGAAGAGTAGAATGAGCTTGTTTGTTGCTAGGTTGGGCCGTCTATCAAGCAAAGAAGGACGAGCAGCAATACTTATTGGGGACATGAACATTTCGAGGTTGATGGTCTATGTGCAGCAGGTAGAGGAAGAGAAGCTGAGAGATAGAAAGGAGTTCAAGAACAAGAGGGCTAAGACATGGAACGAGTCCGGGCAACAGAAGAGTAATGCCAACCGGTCATCCTTCCAACAAAAACAGAAGGGACCTGCTCCATCATCTACTAGTGCACCTGCACCTAAGAACAAATGTGAGTACAATGGTCAGAATTTCAGAGCTAAGCCTGTTTATTCCCAAGGTAGTGTGGCGCAAGGGGGTAGTAAGCCTCCTGCCTGCGCAAAGTGTGGTAGGAACCACTCAGGTATTTGTCGTGAGGGCTCCACTGGTTGTTTCAAGTGTGGTCAGACTGGGCATTTCATGCGAGAGTGTCCAAAGAACAAACAGGGAAATGGTAATGGGGGTAATAGAGCTCAGTCTTCTTTAGTTGCTCCATCAGATAGGGCTGCACCTAGAGGAGCTACTTTCGGTATTGGCGGAGGAACAAACCGCTTATATGTTATCATTAGTCGTCAAGAGCAAGATGATTCGCCAGATGTTGTCACTGGTATGATTCAAGTCTTTGACTTTACTGTTTATGCATTGCTAGATCTAGGAACGAGTTTATGTTTTGTAACTCCATATGTTACTATGAATTTTGATGTTATTCCTGAGCAACTTAGTGAACCATTCAGTGTTTCTACACCTGTGGGTGAGTCTATTCTAGCAGAGAGAGTCTATCGTGATTGTCCTGTTTCCGTCAATCACAAGAGTACCATGGTTGATTTAATTGAGTTAGACATGGTAGACTTTGATGTCATTCTTGGTATGGACTAGCTTTATGCCTGTTATGCCTCAGTTGATTGTAGAACTCGAGTAGTCAAGTTTCAGTTTCCAAATGAGTCAGTCTTAAAGTGGAAAAGTAGTTCAGTAGTGCCTAAGGGTTGTTTCATTTCGTACCTTAAGGAAAGAAAGTTAGTTTCTAAGGGGTGTGTCTATTACTTAGTCCGAGTTAATGACTCTAGTGTTGAGATACCTCATATTCAGTCAGTTCCAGTAGTAAAAGAGTTTCCAGAAGTCTTTCCAGATGATCTTCCCGGAGTCCCTCCTGAGAGAGGAATAGACTTTGGTATAGATTTTCTTCCAGACTAGTCCTATCTCTATTCCGCCATACAGAATGGCACCAGCAGAGTTGAAAGAGTTGAAAGAGCAGTTAAAAGATCTATTAGATAAGGTCTTCATTCGACCAGGTGTCTCACCTTGGGGCGCTCCGGTCTTGTTTGTGAGAAAGAAAGATGGTTCCCTTAGGATGTGTATAGATTACCGTCAGTTGAATAAGGTTACCATCAAGAATAAGTATCCTCTTCCAAGGATTGATGATATTTTCGATCAATTTCAGGGTGCTTCCTGTTTCTCAAAAATTAACCTCAGATCAGGCTATCATCAACTAAGAGTGAGGGAATGTGACATTCCAAAGACAACTTTCAGAACCAGATATGGTCATTATGAGTTTTTGGTCATGTCCTTTGGTTTGACTAATGCACCAGCAGCGTTCATGGATCTTATGAATAGAGTCTTCAAACCTTATTTAGATATGTTTGTTATCGTCTTCATTGATGACATACTAATCTATTCAAGGAATGAAGAAGATCATGATAGCCATCTCAGAATAGTTCTTTAGACTTTAAAAGATAGAGAGTTGTATGCCAAGTTCTCTAAGTGTGAGTTTTAGCTTGAGTCTATGGCGTTCTTGGGCCACATAGTTTCCGGTGATGGAATTAAAGTTGATACTCAGAAAATTGAGGCAGTGCAGAATTGGCCTAGACCCACATTTCCAATTGATATTAGGAGTTCTTTGGGTTTAGTTAGCTATTATAGAAGGTTTGTAGAGGGGTTCTCGTCTATTTCGTCTCCTTTGACGAAGTTGACTCAAAAGATAATAAAATTTCAATGGTTTGAAGCTTGTGAGAAAAGCTTTCAGGAATTGAAAAAGCGGTTGACTACTGCCCCAGTTTTGACCTTACCAGAAGGTACTCAAGGTTTTGTGGTGTACTATGATGCATCTAGAGTCGGTTTGGGTTGTGTCTTAATGCAGAATGGCAAAGTTATAACCTATGCTTCCAGACAGTTGAAAGTTCATGAAAAGAACTACCCAACCCATGACTTAGAGTTGGCTGCTGTCGTATTCGCTTTGAAGATATGTCGTCATTACTTGTATGGTGTGCATCTTAATGTATTCACTAATCACAAGAGTCTTCAATATATGTTCACCCAGAAAGAACTTAATCTCAGACAAAGGAGGTGGTTAGAATTACTCAGGGATTATGACATGAGTATTCTTTATCACCCAGGTAAGGATAATGTTGTTGCAGATGCCTTGAGCAGGTTGTCTATGGGTAGTACTGCCCATGTTGATGAAGAAAAGAGAAAGTTAGCGAAAGATGTGCATAGACTTGCAAGCCTAGGAGTCAGACTTATGCGACAATGAAGCCCAACGCCATCGATATATAAAACTCTTTAGAAAGAAACTCATCATCATTTTCTTGAGAAGTATTGTCAAAGACAACATGAGGATTTGGAGGAGCATATGTAGGACATGCTGGAAGAAGAGGTCCACATAGCTGAATATTCCCACCATAGGTTGAAGGATCAAAGCCTTACAATTGAGTGCTCGATGGTATTCTCCCTGACAAGTGGTTTTTCGACAAATCCAACACAATAAGAAATATCAAGTTAGCCAGTCCTACTGGGATCTTCCCCGAGAGATGATTCACGGACAAGTCAAGAGCCTCCAACATCTTCATTAAACCAATTCCTTCAATGATATTTCCTGTCAAGTTGTTTCTTGATACGTTCAATGACAGCAATGCGTTCATTCTGCTAAAGTCTTTAGGGATGTCACCGACTAGTTCGTTGCTAGAAAGATCAATGGTTTTCAGAAGCCACAAGGTGTTACGGTATTCTGATTCCTTGTTTTTCCATTGAACAAATGCATTGCCTTTGTACACTAAAATTCCTCTACCGGCAAGTGGATTGAAGTCATAGCTCACACTTGAACCATATTGCAAAAGTTGCATTGTGCTGAAATTGCTGAAGCATTTTGGAATTCTTCCTGATAAATGGTTGCCAGAAAGGTCCAGTATCTGAATAAATTGAAGCTGGCATATACTTGGAGGAATGCTACCAGAAAATTCGTTGAATCGTAGGCTCAGAATGCCCAAACCAGCCAACTTAGTCCCTATCCATTCTGGGATTTTTCCACTCAATCTATTTCTTCCCAAATCCAAGACTTTCAAACCTTGGCAATTCTTCAAAGAGGCAGGAAACAATCCACTTAAATTGTTGTTACGCATGTGTATAGAGTTCAAAATTGTTGAAGAACACAAAGAGTACGAAATGCTTCCAGATATATGGTTATTAGCTACATTAAGGACCGTTAAAGCAGACATGAGAGCCCAACAATCAGGAATCTCTCCGGACAAGAGATTATTGGACAAGTCAAGTGTTACAGGTGAACGAATTTTACATATGGAGTTAAGTGATCCAGAAAACTTATTGTTGTCAACACGCAATTCACTAACCAAATGAGGAAATGTTGGTAAGGGTCCTGAAAATTTGTTATAACCAAGATCTATAACAATGGAACCGATATTATTGGCTGATAAATCCTGTATTTTTCCGCTGATTTGGTTGTAAGAGAGATTCAAAAAGTATAACATGGGAGGCAACTTTGTAAACCAACTAGACATTGTGTCTAAGATACTAGCAAGAGAGATATCAAGTAATGAGTAGCTATTTTGAGTTTGAAGCCATTTCGGAAAAAAAGGCCCAAGATTACAAGACGAAAGACTGATATCTTGGAGGTGAAAACATGGAATCCAATCAACACTAACATTCCAAGTCAACGAGTTGGAAGACAATTTTAAACTCTTCAAGTTGCAAAGGTTGGAAAGATGGGATTCAGAGATTGTACCTTCTAACAAATTACTAGAAGCATCAAAACTTTCAAGGTCAAAAAGTTGCCCTAAACTTTCCGGTAAGCCTTTCAGTCTATTGAAAGAGACATCCAATATTTTCAACTTGGAAAGTTGCCCCAAACTATCCGGTAAGCCTTGCAATCTATTGAAAGACACATCCAAGATTTTAAGCTCGGAAAGTTTCCTTAAACCTTGTGGTATCATTCCATAAAAGTGATTGGACTGTATGTGCAACTCTCTCAATGATGGAAAGAATGCCAAGTTTGGTAATGACCCTGTCATTTGGTTATTAGACAAATCAAGATACTCAAGACTGGAGATTTGTCTAAAGCTTTCGTGGAAAATGCCTTCCAGCGAGTTTTGTCGTAGCCTCAATTCCTTCAAGGATGAAAATCTAGTAAGATTAATCAATGAACCAGTGAGTGCATTTCCCTCAAAGGACAAAAATTCAAGTGATCTGTTACTCCCTGATAAGATATCAAGCAATTCAGAAAACGGTTGACTTAATAAGTAATTGTGACTAGCATCAAGAGAGCGTAAATGACTTAAATTCCCTAAAGACCTTGGTATCCCTCCTTGAATACCACTACTAAATAGATTAAGATGTTTCAATGATTTCAAGTACCCAAAGCCACTAGCAATTTTGCCTAAATCGTTGCTCGAAAGATCTAGGCTAGTAAGACTAGTGAAGTTAAATAACCAACTATTTATTGCATTAGACGAATATCTATTAGAGGAGATGTCAAGGATGGAATGACGAGACAAGGAAATATTAGCTAAGATAAGTGATGAAGGAATGATTTTGGGGAGTTGACAACTACTCAAATGCAATTCCCTCAAATTTGGGAGCTTACTTATCTCTTGCAACCAGTTTTTCGCTTGCACATTGTATGAAATAGCAAACTATTAATTCAAATTAAATTTTATAGTCATAGTTTCTTTTATTTGTTATTCGCACCAAACATTCCATGTTTTTTGTCATCCCATTTGTATACCGAAATATACAAATAGACCCATTTGGTATATATATGTGTTGTATAAAAATTAATTGCAGGACCCATTTACATACCGAATATACAAATAGACCCATTCGGTATACATATGTATTGTATAAAAATTAATTGCAGGACCCATTTGTATACCGAAATATACAAATAGACCCATTCGGTATACATATGTTGTATATATGTAGTAATTTTATTTATATACAATTACTATGGTTTAGTTTGTATACCGAAATATACAAATACAGATTTTTATATATGCGTATACCGAATTATACAGATAAATAGTCATAACAAACATAAAGTTTGCGATGAAACGAAATTATACAAACTATAGCTATAACATACAAATATGATTTTTATTTTTGCTAAACCAAAATTTTACTCATTATTTATTAATTGTGGGCTTAACATTATCTTATTATTAGGTTTTAGTAAAACGGGCTAAATGTTAGCAATTGTACAAGACACAGATCATGTATTTGTGTGAATTTCATATGGGCCTATATTCATTTCATATCATAGGTGTTGGGCTGACAATAGTGTAGGCCTAGGTTAAAGTTTTTAAGCCTATAAATATGAGGCTAGGTCTCCTCTTCTAGCTTAACATAAAACACATTTTCATAAGGTGTCAGCCGTCATAAGCTTAAGAAAAGGAAGATCAGCCTAGCTCTTCTTCGATTGTCCATTGATATGTCGAATATTAAAGGTACACACGATCTTTTCATGTATTTCACTATATTATATATGTGTGATCATGATTTAAGTATTAATAGTTGTGTTTATAGTTTATTCTAACTGATTCAAGTTTCGAAAAACCCTATTTACTTGTGGCAAATGTATGATGAATTTCACTCTTTTCCCCTTGTTTTTTCAATCCTTAAACATATATGTGAAACATTCATTTGACTAACTCTTTTTTAACATAGATTGTTCTACTTTTTTTCTTCACAAACTTTGTTGTTTCTATTTCTTTGGTTTTATGGGGAATTATCATGTCATGATATGTTTTTGTAACACTTTTCGTTGTTGGAGAAATTTCATTTTTTTTTCGTTTTCCACTCGGTGTCCGGAGCTCACATTGGAGCTCCGAATAAATCCGGATCGCACTCTACAGGGCCCATTCAGGGGTGGCGCTCCTAACAAGATTTTCTCCATACATGAAACTGAATGAAAATGCTTTTGAGATATTTTTTTTTAAAAAAAAAATAAAAATTATTTGGATGGATTAATTATTTTTATTGATGGGGTAATTTTGATGTTATATAAAATAATGTTCATGTTTACCAGCATGATTTTTTTTCAAACCTTAAACATATACACATAAAACACTCATTTCAACCTTTAGGTATAATACCTAGGTCTACCTTTTTTAAAAAAAATATTTTATGTAAACATACATTGAGTTAAATAATTTTACGGTCTCTCAAGATTTTCATATATTTATCTTTTTGTCAAATGGGGAATTCTAATTTTTAAAAATATTTACCGGTGTTCGGAACATTCGAGTCAATCGAATTGAATGAACTTGCTTTAGAGAAATTTGACATTATGACATAAAATTAAGTCCACATTATTGCATGACATTATCACTTAATGTTTTAGTCATAAAAAAGGATAATCACTTCATATAATACATAAATAATCTAGAGAACATTTGGAATGGATAATTACATTATACGGAAACAATAAGTTTTAGATCTACGATCTTCAAATTCATTTTGTTTCACCCAAGGAAAGTGTCGCTGAGACAAGACTTTAATAGAAGAAAAATAATATTTAAACCAAGTAAAATATGATAAGTAGAGAAAATAGATAAGTGCATGGATATAACTCATCAATAAGTTTCTACATATATCAAATTCCAAAAGTGTTCTCAAAATCCAAATTCAAACAAGTATAATCAGACCAAAATAGTTGTACGAAACATCCTCATGTGGTTCATCCGATTTCGATTAGATCTTCTTGAAGAAGGTAATTAGTAAAATTCTAACTCTTACTTTCTCAAAAATTTCTCCCCGATCTTTACCTTTCCCTTATTTCATTGTTCTTCTTTTGATAGTATATTAAAAGAGGCTAGAAGGGTTAAGAAAATGATTTTACACCCTATCACTTTTCTCGTCTTCAAATATATAAAAAATTTGGTAGTGAAATAATGCTTCTATTTAACCAAGTGTCAACATAAGTTGTTCCTTTTTAGAAATAGTTTCTCTAGTGTGGTAATAAAATTTTACAACTAGAACAACTTTTCTAAAAGTACCAATTCATGTTGACACTTAATTAACTAGATGCACCGTTTCTCTCTCAAACTAATTTATCCGTATTTGAACTCAAAAAAAGTGATAGGGTTGTAAAGTTGTTCTCTAACCCCCAACCTTTTTTTAATATACTGTGAAAAGAATAACAATAAATAAGGGAAAGGGAAAGATCAAGGAGAAAAGTTCGAGAAAGCATGAGTTAGCATTTTACGAATTACCTAGAAGTTCTAATGAAAATAATATGTGCCATAGGAGGGAATTTCAGACAGCTATTTTGGTCTAGATTTACTTGTTTGATTAGGGATTTTGAGAACAAACTCCTTTTGGAATTTTATATATTTGGATACCTATTGACGATTTGTCTCCATGCACTTACTTTCATGTCTTCTCTATTTAGCAATTTTTACTTGGTTTACATGTTATTTTTCAATTTAAGTCTTGCAAGTATCAAAAACACCTTCCTTTGGTGAAAGGAAAAATATTGAAGAGTTCAGATCCAAATCTTACGGTTCATGTATGATGTAATTATATATGCATTCCAAATATACTCTAGATAATTTATGCATCACATGAAGTGATGATTGTTTTTTTGATGACATGTAATGTTTTTGTGAGACATTGTTGACAGTACATCAAGAGAAGACAATATTAGTGAACTGATGATAAAAAATTTTTTACATGGCATCATAGAAGAAGTCACAGGTAGTGCTTTAGCTTTATGAGTTTCGTCTGAGAAAATTGCCTATGATATATTATAGTTTGGATGCTACAACTTTTACTTAATGCAGATATATGGTGGAAGAAGTTTCACTTTAATTATGACTCGGGTGAGAATGATTTTTTTTAGGTGATCTCTGGATGTAGTGGAGAAAATGAGCATACTAAGATATCAAACGATGGAGAGAGAAGTAATAACACATGTAGGAATTATACTACTAGAAATTTGGTCTATGGAGACAGTTCATCTACCGTTTCATTAGGCTTCTATTTTGTTGCAGTAGCTCTATTGCTACGGTTTAGGCAACTGCTACAACAGATTGCGTAGCTATAGCACTATTGCTACGGTTATTTTTTACGGTTCTTATAATCGTGGGTTTAGATTGCAACGGATTTCGCCTTAAGTTATTGCCAACAGTTAAAGCCCTACTTAGACGATTATAAACCGTGGCAATAAACTTTTATGCGACAATTATTTATGTATTATAGCTACGCTTTTTTTCCAATTCAACAACCATTTCTGTCAATTGCAACGGGTTTCATATGGTAATGCAACAGTTCTAAAATACTATGACATTTACTCCATTGCTTTTGCTACAATTATTATTAGGCTTTTGCAACAATTATTTGCCTATAGCAACAATTCAGTTTTGGCTTATGCGACAGTTATTATTAGTCTTTTGCAACAGATTCTACTGGTCTACTGCCACATATAATTTATAGAGCTATTGGAACAATTTTATAGAATATAAAATACACAAATCGATTCAATACAAAAATTACTATCCAAGATCCAAGGTTAGGTAATATCGATAACAACAAAATATAGAACTATGTTTTCATGATTCAAAAAGGGTGTACTGAAACATTACACATGAGTTTTCAGTCTTCAAAACTAAAAGATTTGTAGATCATTAAAGTTAATCAACATCAAGCCAGTCAACACCTAGGTCAAGTCCTCAGTACTACTTTCATCCTCTTCTTCAATTTCATCACCTATAATGAAAATACAAAATAATTTAGCATATTTTTCACACAAACTTAGTAGTTCCATGCCAGTCGTTCAATTAATTTTAGCGGATGCTCTTTCTTTGACTTTATAGCTTGAACTATTTCATTTGTTGTCAATAATCATCGTTTTTTAGTTTCTAAGAATGATAACGATCCAGGTTTAGAATGTCTTGATTTTTTTCTTTTTGAATGCTCTTGTTCACTCATAACTATTCAAAACTATGTAAATATAAGACTGAACAAGTTAAAAATTCTGGCAGAATCCATCTTTACTAAAACATAATCACCAAGATCTTACAAATTACATCTTTTTCAAGGTTAGATAATAATACAAGTGAAAATCTAAATCCAAATATTAAGATCACTTAAACCAAAAGGCTTTCACTTGTATTATGTTTAAGTGAAAAACTTACCGTGCTTCGACCTCTAATAAGAAATCTATCATTAGGAGGTGATAATATATAATAATACAAGTGAAAATTTAAATTCATGATATTAACCTTTATGGCAGTGATCTAACGGAAGCGCGTGTTTATATTTCATACAATCCTGAGACGTACTTGAGAATACAAATACATAACGTCTAAAGATAAAATAACTCATATAAAAGGAACAATATATGAAAGGTTCATAAGATATTAGACAAATAAGTTGATAAGTAAGAAACATGAAAGGCAAAGTCATTGGAGTGCAGGTCACAATTCGAGGGAAGTGAACAACAATATACTAAAAATACTAAAAACTTTGGGAGAAAATGAACTACAAATCAGAATTTGTTTCATAAAAATGAAACCCAGCTTCACAATGATTTTTGGTTGAGCTTTAAAATCATCACCAAATTTGAGATAATGAGGAATTAGAAATCACATAGACCTAAACTAGAAAAAATAATACAGATTTCAAGTTGTTAGTCTTTATGATTTTTTAGAAGCCCTGCAATAGAGTTTCTGATTTTTGAAAATAGTATTACATGTATAACAAATTAGAGATAATGAGGAATTAGAAATCACCTTAAAAATAATATACCTTTACATACAAAAGTTTAATATGGAAGAAGACTACTGTTGGAGAATGCGAGTAGACTAAATTAGTGGGGGGAAATGAATTTTTGAGACATAAAATTCGCAGGGACCAAAAAGTATATTTTTCACTAAAACAAACCGTTTTCATATTCTTTTGTAGCGACAGTTAATATGTATGTTGCAATAGAAAGTCTGTAGCGACGGTTGTGCAGAAGATGCCACGACTTATTTTAAGAATGGTTCTATTAGATCTAAACATATTTTGCAACGGTTATGATCTATTGCCACAGTTGAATAAGTAGGTCAAATTTCTAGTAGTATATAATACTAGATCTGACTCAACTCCAAAAAAGAAGTCTCAGTGCATTCCCAAGTGAATGATAGAGGTTTGGCTAAAATATTCGTATCCAATGAAGCATGAGAAAAAGTACATTTAGCGTTAGAATTGATCTTTTTCAGGCATGGGTGGTTAAACTAGCAACGAAATACCTCATTCATGTTATTTTCTCAATATGTTTGCCAATGTCATGCAGGGGATATTAGCCACTTCAAAGCTCAACTCTGTATATAAAGAAATTTGCCCTGCCATAAAAAAGCTTGAACTGGACATGCAATCGGAGAAGTGGATCGAAGTAAACTACTCTAAATACAACGCATATTTTGATATTTACTTTTCTGTGATCAAGAATGTGATCTTGACAGTATGATCTATTTGGGTTGTTGTGGGCTGAATGACTAAGTCGTCTCATTTCCTTCGCGTTAAGACCTCATTTTCAGCCGAAGACTATGATGTGCCCCTTTCAGCAACCGAAGCCACCACTGCAGCAGGAACTTCCAAAGGAGGAGCCAATTACCCTCCAACATGTTGGGTTCAAAATTGATTAGGGCGTCATACGAAAGCTTACAATTGTATATGATATGGTTGATAAATCAGATGACAAAAACTTATACTAAAAAATCAAAATATTATTACTCCCTCCGTTTCACAAAGAATGACCTGGTTTGACTTGGCACGAAGTTTAAGTAAATAAAGAAGACTTTTGAATCTTGTGGTCCTAAATTAAAGTTATGTCAAATGTACAAAATTGTCCTTAATCTTGTGGTCTTAAACATGCCAC
>JAJOOF010007602.1:0-15542 GCA_029582545.1 Solanum lignicaule | reverse complement strand
GGAAACCTACTTATCCAGATGCAATTGATTCTTGCTTGTAAAGTACACACTCGTCCGTGCATTCCTTATGTTATAACCACTCCCCATTAATGTGGGGGATTGTTGGGTATGTAGCAAGAGTAATGGGAAATGGAGGGAAGATGAAAAGAGAGGAACTTGAAAAGTTGGGAACTTGAAGAGTTGAGAACTTGAAAAGTCCTCTTATGCTTTATTGAAAAGGCATTTGTCCCTCATCGGTGGTGGAAAGAAAAATATGAGAGTTTAAATATAGAAACACTCCTATTAATTGTTAAAAGGGTTGGAAAGAGGGACCCCCCTCGCGCCGTCATCGTCGTCGTCGTCGCTCGCTCGGCTTCGGCTTCGGCTTTGGCTTTGGAAATTGATTGATCGAGAGATTATTTTTTTGGACAAAGTTTGTTTTAATTATTTTAGTTAATTATTTATTTAATTAATTAAATTAAATTAAATGGCCAACGTTTTAATTAGTTAATTAACCGAAGCGTTTCAATTAATTAGTTAATTAACCCGACCCAACTCGGATCCACGCGCGACCCATTTTATTTAAATCTTTCCAGTTTTATTTGAATTTCCCGCCGTTGGAAGTGACTGTTCTGAAAGGTTGCAACTTTCAGAAACAGCCATGACCGTTTGAAAGGTTGCAAACTTTCATGAATGGTCGTTCAACTTCGGCTTCGGCTTTGGCTTTGGTAAATGATCGATCGAGAGATTATTTTTTTGGACAAAGTTTGTTTTAATTATTTTAGTTATTTATTTATTTAATTAATTAAATTAAATTAAATGGCCAGCGTTTTAATTAGTTAATTAACTGAAGCGTTTCAATTAATTAGTTAATTAATCCGACCCGACTCGGATCCACGCGCGACCCATTTTATTTGAATTTCCCGCCATTGGAAGTGACTGTTCTGAAAGGTTGCAACTTTCAGAAACAACCATGACCGTTTGAAAGGTTGCAAACTTTCATGAATGGTCGTGTGGATTCTGAAAGGATTGCAACCTTTCGGAACCAGTTCCTCTTGCTTATAAATACATTGATTCTTCAGACTTATTTCTCACGAATTTTTCTGATTTCTTCTTCTTCTTCTGCACAAAATTTCTTCGTGTACTTTACTGATGTTGAGTGGTTCGCTGACACCAGAGTTTTGGATATCAATACACTGGTGATTGAGATCATTCTATCTTGGGAAGACATATTCCAAATCAAACCTCAGATACTAGAGGGGAATAATTTATTTAAGGGGACATTGTTGTGCATTCAGTGGGTTTGATCTTTTCTGATTCTGTTTTTTCCAGATTGTGGTACGTTTTTACAGATTTTAGTTTTGTCAATTAATTTATGTTCATCTATGCTTACTGATTTATTAATCTTTGGTTACTTCGTGTTTCTGCAAAGTTTATTGAAATCAGTAATTCTTGTTTTTTAAACACAAATTGATAACATTATTATATATCGATACCGCTTAAAAGAAATTTTGCGTACGCCACTAACTATACAAATCCATTAATTATAGAGATGTAACTCTTATTTCCAAGGTAAAAAATCCTTCATCTATTAAGGAATTTAGACCTATCTCTTGTTGATACATAGTGTACAAGCATATCTCCAAGATTATTACAAATAGGTTGCGAAATGTAAAGGATACCTTGGTTGACAAGACTCAATCAGCCTTTGTGCCTGGGAGACTAATTAACCACAATTTATGTTGAGTCATGAACTAGTTAAGGGAAATAAAGTTAATCCAATTAAGCTTTGTTGATGAATCGAGATGTTTCTTGAAAAAATGAGGTCATAATTCTTTATTATATGAGTACTGTAAGTTGAAGTTGATCAAATTACTATGGCTACCGATTTACAGTACCACAAAATATCAAATCCAAATTCTAATTATCGAACCATTCTGAATTAATTTAGTATGATAATGATTTAGTATTTTTAAAACTGTAAATTAATATTATCGATTCGAAGTTTTCAATATATTGTATCACACCAATTTTCAAGATATTGTACTCAATAATCGTTAGAGTAGTCAAAGTTCCAATGTTTAAATAATTAGGTTTGTACTTGTTATCCGAAATTTGAATTCAATCAAATATAAACACTAAACAATAAAACAAGATGAAAGAACATAAAAATTGAGTCCACAAAATTCACACGATGTCCTTAAAGAGATATTTATTATCGATATCGATATGATATTTATTATCTACCGTATCATATCCATTCCAACAACTTCATGTAAAACTATAATATTAATTTATTTTTGAAAAATAAAATTGAATTGTACGTTTGAGATTCTTTTAGCTGCACGGAGTATTTGATCAGTAAAAAAAGCTGCATAATTACTATTCACTATATAACCTTTATCATAAGATATTTTACTAAGTCAAATGATTATACTTTTGAATTTCTAGCACAACCTGTCTCTCTGTTGAAAAGTTGAATTGTTATATCTGTCTGCTCATGTCATATATTCTATTCACAATTGGCTGTTTCCATTAAAACCTAAAGGTTCCTTTGTTTGACTGAAAAACAAAACTCTAACTAAAAGTAGTACTAGTACAATGTTGAGTTTGCATTTTGCACAGTAATATACCTTTGAATTATCGTAAATGATACGCAGATATTATTCGTCATGTCTTTAGGACATTGATGCCCCTGCCGTCTAATTAAAAGCTAGAGCATATATATACCATTTATACTAACGGACATGTGTCATAATTTTATCCACAAATTCAACATTTATTAAATATTGAATGACTGATAAAATTGTGCCACGTGTTCCTATTTAGTCTTCTGTTAGAGTGAAGGCATATATGCTCTAGTTTTTGAACGACAAGGTTACCAATATCCCAAAAGTGTGACGAAATGTATCTACGTATCATTTACGAAAATTTGGGAATATATTTGTCCTTTTCCTCTATATTCTATTCACAATTGGCTGTTTCCATTAAAACCTAAAGGTTCTTTTGTTTAACTGAAAAACAAAACTCTAACTAAAAGTAGTACTAGTACAATGTTGAGTTTGCAGTTTGCACAGTAATATTCTACTAGTAATTTATAATACTTGCATTTACTTTCCTCTACAAAAATTTATGTAAATCGTCAAAGAATATGGTGCAGTTGATGAGTTTGAGTTTTGGATATTAAAGAATATAGTGCAATGGATGAGTTTGAGTTTGAGTTTTGGATATGAAAAAATCTTTAGTTTAAAGTGGAGGCCTTATGCGGTGAGCATGAATCTAAATTAGTCAGATTTTAATGTGAATATCGAATGAAAAATATAAAAAGATTGACATGAAAAATACCCTTTGTTTGCAAATTGTGTATGGATACTCTCCTTGTTTCAATTTATGTAACATTTTCATCTTTTTTAATATATAAATTGTAATTTTTAATGATTGAATTGATCTAATCCAATTTCACTTTAAATTTGTTAAACTCGCTCTCAGAAAACGAAAAAATATCACATAGATTTATAAGACTGAGGAAGTATATTATTTTATAGAGGTGTCTTGTATGAAATAAAAATTCATGAATTAACAGAATGTTGATAAGAATATTTAACACTCTAAGCAATCGTTTGGTTATAAAAATTAGGTGGGTTATTTCAGTATAAAATTATGATGGAATTTTTCGAATATATGGCAGTAGATATATTATTAATCAATTAATATCGAGGTAAAATTTATAATAAAATCTTGGAATTATCTATCAGAAGGTGGGATTATAATTGTAATAAGATAGCCTTGTTTTGTATCAAACCACCCTTAAAAGTAGGCCTAACTCATTTATATAATCTAGACAAATATTATAGAAAGTAAGTTTGGAATAATAACAGGGATGGGATACTTTGTTTTTCTTATTTTTACCGAACTTTTTTTATGAATCCATTTCGATATTCTAGATTCTACCTTAATTTTAACCATCAAATATGAAAAAGAATTATAAATAAAAATCAAAGGAATGATCACTTCCTGTAGTTGCACCACGTTCTTATTATTATGCCCATAGAATTATTTTAGGAATAATTTGTCTAAAACATAACCCTTGTGCATGCTAAGTAATAATTAATGAAATAAACTTTGGGTTAGGGTATATATAGGGGTAGGATATAGGGAGACAAGAGTTGCAATATTTGACTGGCATTAATATATGGTTCAAAAATCCTTTTAGATAACTTCACTATCTTTTAGACCTAATTATGTCGTTTAGGAGGCTGGATAAATTATGACGTACTCTCTCCGTCTACTTTTATTTGTCATAATTTTTTTTAGAGTTGAATTATAAAAATGTTGATCAATATTTTATGATGTATTTTTTCATCATATTAATATGCAAAAAATTGAAATTTATAGTACTTTCGTATAGTTCTTTTTTGTTTAAAATATCAAATTAATTCAATCTAATTTAACTATGAAAACTAATCAAATTGACTTTCAAAAAATGCAACAATTAAAAGTGGACAGATGAAGTATATGATATTTGATAGGTAGATTGGAAATGAGTATTTTTTTATGTATAAAATTAATATGACGTTTGGTTGATAGTTTATAAATCCACATGACTAAAACATATATAACAATATAAGTCATGCAATAATCTATATATTATTTTATGCGAGCTAAATGGTATAATAACTAATACTACATGAATAATTAATTCATGCATAATTAACAGCTGCACAAAATAGTACACATATTATAACATCACCTCTAATTTACACCTTAATAATATTTGTATAACTCTAACCAGCTATCAAACGATGTAATAGTTGATTAGATATAGAGTTTAAGAAAGAAAACAAAATATATTACCTAAATTATAAGTCTAAATATTTATGACTATAAATTATCTTATTATAAAATGAAAAACGTAAGACTTAGTCATTTTTTAAAATATAAAATGATATCAATTCTTGAGTGACATCAAATGTAACTGGTGAAGTAGACTCAAAGGCGAAGCTAGGATTAGAAGATTGGGGGTTGTAAATTTAATTAGAAAAGGAAAACTTAAGAAACACTTTTAACGATGGTGAGATTTGAACCCACAACTCTAGCATGGGAAAACATTTTCATGGCCCCTTCCTTAGACATCTGTCAATTTTGTTTTGAGGTTTCACAACTCTAGCATGAGAAAACATTTTCATGGCCCTATACTTACCTCTAAGTCATCAACCAACTTTGTTTGGGAGTTCACAAATTAATACATACATATATGTTTGTTCAATTTTTCTAATACAAATATAGAGTCGGGTTCATTCGACCCCAAACCCCACTCAACTCCACCCCTGGAATTAGTTACTTATTTGAATGTGTAAGAGTTATTTATACATTTTCCTTGGTACCAATTTCCGTTAATAATGTTCAAATTTTTTAATTGATCCATTTTTTCTAATTTGGGAGCAACTGTTAGAAAGAAAGATATTTTTTTTAAATCTATTTTCTATTTGATAAGTTTTTGGATTCGAAGAAGAACAATCTCATGCACACAACTTGTATATTACATGTATATCACATGCATATCATTTATATATCATATGCATATCACTTGTGGATCATGAAATAATGTAATACACACAAAGTACATTGATATGCATATTACATACACAAATATATACATTAAGATGAACACATCACCCTTTACACCACAAAAACCCTCAAAAAACACCTTAACACTATAACATTGCAAAAAATTATATCATGACTAATTTGCGACCTCGATAATTTTCTATCCAAGGTCATGTCCTCAGTTAATTGGATCAAAACTAATCATCTTTTCTCAATATTTCTCCAACCTACCTTACCTTTCTTGAATCTCACTACATTCGATCTCTCACACCTTCTCACTAGACTTTTGCATCTCTCATCTTTCATAATTTAGCTAAAGATATGTTTATCCAAATTTTATTCTTATATATATAAGAAAGTATAACTTACATAAATCCCATAGTGTAAGGACCTAAATTACATTCTATCCCTGCTCTTTTTCAGTTTACAAAAATCCCTTAAAATCAATGTTATCCGAATACATAACAAACAAGTCGGATACATTAAATTTGATACATTAAAACAAATTCAGTTGCACTTTTAAAGGAAAGAGAATATTAAAACAAATTCAGTTACACTTTTAAAGGAAAGAGAATATACAATTGAATGTGAGTTCCCCAAATCACGCTAATTTAATTGATTTTTTTAGTTTTAATTTTTTAAAAACTAAATAACAGAAAGTTTCAAACAATTTCAATGACTATGAAAATAAAATAAAAAATAAAATCATTAACTAATTAAACCAACATCACAAAGAGTAAAAAAAAAAATGAAATCAACAATAGAGATAGAGTTACTAGCAGGGAAGCATTTTTTCTGATTGAATTTGGCCGCTTCATTTGTTGTTGTTCATGAAGCTTGGAACCCGTTGGTATGAGATCTGGTTGAGTAGCTTCGCCGGAGTTAGAGTTCATATTTCGCTAAAACACCTACAAAATTAACAACTCATAAAGGGTGAGGGGAAGAGGAAAAACGTTGGTGGTCTCTGGTTGCTTACTCCGGTGGAGATAGTTGATTTCAATCTCTCCCAAATCTTAACAGATTTAATCAAATCAAATTCAATTTTTCTTCTCTCAATTCTCTTCCAAACCCGCTCAACTTCAATTCAAAATTCAAATTTTCTTCTCTCAATTTTATTCCAAATCCGTCTAGCTTCAAACAATTCAAGTTTTCTTCTTTCAAATTCTCACCCAAATTGTAATAGATTGAAAAAAGTCAAAAACAATAACTGATACATAATGAATACATTCAGGAATCTGGAAAAGCAAGGTGAGTTATGAACGATACATAAGTGATGGATTTTAAATTTCTTCTCGAGTTCATCGAAGATCCTTTCAATTTTGTTAAGAAGATATTGCTGCATCTTTCAGGTTTTTTCTATAACAATTGTTATTCACCATATCGTCACTAAAAAAAGATCTATATATCCTATGTCCTAATCAAAGCCGAAGGCTAAGTCAAAGTTGATTATACTGAAACTATTTTCGAGATGGATAGATTTGTCAATATATTACTATTTATGTATTTTGTTTAAATTGATAAGTGTTGTATTTTTACTAGATACATTAAATAAGAAATTATTGCCCATGAGATGTTAGGTTTGAGATCGATACATTATTGTTTGATAATTATTATGTATCAGATACATTTAGTATAAATCCGAATTTACGTATCATGCTTCAAAAATTAGTGCATGATACATTATTATTTATGTAACTTATTTTGTTTGAGAGCAGAATCCATATGTATCAGAAATTTGTAGATGAAAAGGCTGATACATGATAAATGATACATTTGGTAGAGTTTTTGTATCAAGTAGCAATACTAATTAAGGTTATGTATCAAAACTAATATTTGAACATTATACATTATGCATGATAGAATTGTAATGTATCATAATGTTGAAACGAAGACTATATACATTAGTTTAAGAAACAAAATCAACTAGATACATTAAAAATCTGAACCTATATGTATCAGAAAAGATAAACAACCAAAAAATCGAAAAAAAGACAACAATCTAATCAACGGAAAGCAACGAAGATGTATCCTTCTCGCCCAAAAAATAGAAAAAAAGACGACAATCTAATCAACGAAAAGCAACGAAGATGTATCCTTCTCGGATTAATTGGGTAAGCCCAATACTGAAAGATCGAACCAATGGAATGAAGTATATCAAGACCGTCATTAGAAATTTCTAGAACCATTCCAAATGCACTCTAAGATGAACTATTTGTATAAGCAATGTTTTCCACCCCTCTTCCAGTAAAGAGTCTGGGAGTAACAAATTCAATAATCTTTTAAGATGAAAAAACTAAAAAAAAAAGTTTAAAAGAAATTGAAAATTGATGTGAGGGAAAGAAATCTACCTCTTGAATAACTTAAAATTATTAATTGGAAAGAGAAAATATTTGAAATTTAAAAAATGGATTAATGTAGGTAACTGTGGAGAGATTTGTGGCTTGAAAAAAGGAAAGAAAATCATGGGTATGACATTTCAAATTAATGTATCCGGAAAAGGGGATGATGGAGCAAAAGAGGGGATTTTTGATATTTTTTGAAATGGTAGGGAAAATAAGAAAATATGATAATAAATGATGTGTAGTTAGGTAATTTTTCCTATAAAAAAATATAATCATTTTTCAATAACAACAATGGCTAAATATTAAAGTATTAGCAGCCCACTATTCAAGATGGAAAAGGCAAGCCCAGAGGCCCAAACCATTTTTCACCAAAGTACTCTTTACCAAAATACCAATTCCATTTTCTTCTCCAAAACTCAAATCAACAAACCCTAGATTTGTTCAGCGAAGAAAGAAGGATCGAAGCAAATCACGATTCATAGTGAACGAAAATGGGGAAGCAACCGGTGAAGCTGAAGGCTGTTGTATACGCTTTATCTCCATTTCAACAGAAAATTATGCCTGGTTTATGGAAGGATCTTCCTGGTAAGATCCATCACAAAGTGTCTGAAAATTGGATCAGCGCTACTCTCTTGCTTGGTCCACTCGTCGGAACCTACTCGTAAGTACTTATTTATTGTGTTTTCGCTGTTGTTTTTCATGTAATTCACTTGTTTTTCCCTTTGGGCTAGGACCTGTATGGAGAGAAATGGATGTAAAGGATTTGTATAGCCGATTTAAGCTGATTTAGGTTGAAGCTTAGTTAATTGATTGTTTTTTTCTCGATTTATAATCTGATTAGAGCAAAATGAGCATAGGGGATTTTTGGGTACAATATTTTCGTTCAATATGGAATTTTGTTCTTCTGGGATAGGACCTGAATCGAGAAATGGATATAGAGAATTTGTATAGCTAATTAAGTATTGAGGTATAGTTAATTGATTGTTTTTTTCTCGATATCTGACCTGATTTGAGTGAAATGTGTATAGGGAATTTATGGGGTATGGGAATTTGGTTCAATTGGCAAAGGTAGGAGGTATTTATCCATCAAATTTGGAAGCTGAAATAGTGGATTTCTCCGTAGTAAAAAAATGGATGTTGGGGGATTTATATAGCTTACTGTAACTAATTTAGTGTTGAGGTGTAGGTAATTGGTTAATTTTTCTCGAGATCAGACCTGGTTAGAGCGAAATGTGTATAGGAGATTTATGGGTGCAGGGCTTTATTGCAATAGGGGATTTCACTCTTTTGGGCTAGAACCTGAATAGAGAAATGGATATAGAGAATTTGTATAACTGATTCGAGCTAATTAAGTATTGAGGCGTAGTTAATTGATTGTTTTTTTGCTCAAGATCTGACCTGATCAGAGTGGAAATGGATATAGTGGATTTAAGGGTACATGGTTTTGGTTCAATTGGCAAAGCTAGGAGGCATATTGTTGAGCATAGAGATCGATATAGAGGATTTTGCTCTTTTATGCTAGGACCCAAATAGAGAAATGGATATAGAGAATTTGTATAACCAATTCTAACTAATTTAATATTGAGGTGTGGTTAATTAATTACTTTTTTTATTGATCGCTGACCTCATTAGAGCGAAATAGATATGGAGGATATATGGGTACAGTGCTTTGGTTCAATTGGAAAAGATAGGAGGTATATTATTGAGTAGAGAAATTGATATAGGGCATTTCACTTTCTTGGGATAGGACCGGTACAGAGAAATGGATATAGAGATATTGTATAACCAATTCGAGCTAATTTAATATTGAGGCTTGGTTAATTGATTGTTTTTTCTTGATCTCTGACATGATTATAGCGAAATGGGCATGGGGGATTTAAGGGTACATATATTTGCTTCAATTGGCAAAGTAAGGCGTATTATCGAGTAGAGAAATCGACATAGGGGATTTTTCTCTTTTGGGCTAGGACCCTGCTAGAGAAATGGATATAGAAACTTTGTATAACCAATTCAAGCTAATTAAGTATTGAAGCGTAGTTAATTGATTGTTTTTTCCCTTTAAATCTGACCTCCTTAGAGCGGAAATGGATATAGGGGATTTATGGATTACAAGGCTTTTGGTGCAATTGGAAATGGTCGGTGGCATACTATCCATCAAATTTGGAAGCTGAAACATTGGATTCCTCGGTAGTGAAAGAATGGATGTAGGGGATTTATATAGCTTACCCTAACTAATATAGTATTGAGGTGTGGTTGTGATTGTTTTGATATGTGATATTCTCCTAAATAGAGCCTAATGGTTAATATGGGTGATCTATTGCTCATGGTTCAATTGGCATAGGTAGGATAGACCCTTATCCGTTGAGTTTGAAGCTGAAACAGTAGATTCCTCGGGGACATTCATATAGCTGACCCGATCTAATTTAATATTGAGGCGTTGTTGATTGGTTGTTTTGTTTTGGGACTTTGACCCAAGTAGAGCCTAGTGACGTGAATATAGGTGATTTATGGATCCAAGAATCATAATAACATACAATACTAATCAAATTAGGATTTGAGAGATTTTATTGCATTGATATTATATTGGTTTCCTCGTGTGCACTCTTCAATCTTCATAATCATGGAACTATGCCTATGCTGCTAAAGTTGGAGATATAGTAATTGCCAACGATCGAAGGATCCTTGGGTAATTTGTCTAATTCAAGAAAACTTGTTATGTCCTGAAGTTCTTTGTAACTCTTTATAGTTTGCTTTCTCATTTTATTTGAAAATAAGTGTGGCCATGAAAATGTCTAAGAATTAGGAAACATCCAAAAAACCCTCATCACTTTTCTCACTTTCATTATATTTTACTTTACAAATTTACTGTAATTTGTTTTAATAAAAAATAAGCCTATTTATAGTTCAGTTTTTTTATAGGAAAATTACATTCAAACAACCAAATATTATCAGCAAAAACCATAACCAACACAACTCCATCTTTAACTCCAACTCTAAAAATTTCAAATAAAGTGATTTTTTTAATAGTATGTAGTAGCTTATATATGAAATCTAATCTATGACATTAAAATTGGGCAATTCTCCTCCCTTTGAGCTACCTTTTGGGTATGAGTTGGGCCCAAAAGCTAATTTTATAGTATTTTCAAAATTCCTAAATATTAGTCATGTTGATTAATACTCCCCTTGTCCAACAATAGTTGTCCACTATTGACTTGACACACCTTAAGAAACAATAAATAGTAGGGGTAATGTTACTATATTACCCTTTGATTATATACAATTTAATGCTTTGGAAAATGTATTAGATATTGAATAAGTATTTAATAGCAAGGGTAAAATAGACACAAAAGGGTAAATTATCTCTTGGTTTTCAAAACGGGACAAGTATTGTTGGACAACTATTTTTAGTGTAGTGGACAAGTAAAGGTGGATGGAAGAAGTACTTCCTCCGTCCACTTTTATTTGTTTACTATACTAAAAATGGATATCCACTTTTACTTGGTCATCAAAAAGAAGATATCCACTTTTACAGATTAGAAAATCAAGAAGTTTACCCTTTAGTTCCTAATTTTCACCCATGTTATTACCTATAGTCATTTCCCAATGCATTGAATTTATTATATTCAATGGGTGATGTAGTAAAATTGTCTTCTATTTATTGCTCCCAAGGGATGTGACAAATCAATACTGGACAAGTAAAGGGATTACTTTCTTGTTAAGGCTCTTTAAATTGATTTTTGTCATGTATGATAGTGTTTGAGGTTTCAGTATGCATTAAACTCTTTTTTAGTTTGTCTTCTAACTATTTGCAAACTTGACGGAGCTGATTACTGAAACTTTCATCATGTTTGGGCTTCTCAAATTTAGATTCTTTAGTTCAAATACTTCATCTATGCCATTTTTATGATATTTGACTGGTTACAGAACCTACATATTTAGTTTGCCTTGTGGATTATATAAGTATAATGGAAGAGAACAATAAATAATGGTAAGTTGGTAATTAAAAAAAAATAATCTGACCATGTTTAAATTTGAAAGAGATAAGTTGCATAATATATATAATTGGTGGAGTGGTGTCAATCATTTTCAAATTCCCAAATAGAAAGACGTCCTTTCTCTCAATTAGGGCTTTCGGGAGGTTCTCTTTTTAGTTTGGATAGTTGGCTGAATAAATTTGTTTCAACCTCATCAATTACAAGATGCAATGAATTCTTTTGACAAGTTTAGATGCTGAAAATGCATATTACAGTCGCCGATATAATTAACACACGTGTGTTTGTGTGTGTATATAAGTCAAAGAGAGCGTGGATCAGATATAGAAAACAAAGGAAATCTGAGCCCTGTTTTTTCAAAACATCAAAACGATCTTGAAAAAGATTACATGGAAAGAGACACAATAAAGGGTCAAAATAAAAAACAATACAAAAGCAACACGGAAGCAGAACTAGATTTGTTCTTGAAACGTTGTTTGCTTTTTCAATTGAGATGGAACGATGCTTTGAATCAAAGAATGCTCGAAAATATGGCTCTTGAGGTTGGCTTAGTTGATAACAATGCATGTATGATCACTCCCCACATTCTTTATGCATGCAGGTATGTGCAGCACTTCCTGGAAAAGGAGAAGTTAGAACACAGATACTAAAGCTGTGTTTTCATCTGTCTGTTGAAGATCTCTATTCCATTTTGCAGTTTTCAACAGGAAATAAGCTACTATTGTTGCATTTTTCGAATTTCTCATTTTGAAGATATTTACTTGTATGGCCCCTATATATAGCAATTAAATCTTTGTTAGGGTCTTTTGAAAGTCTTGTGCATCCAAAATCTTATTCAGAAATAGTCTGATAAAATAATTTGCAACACATTTCATTGACTTGCTGTTAAAAGATCCCATTGTGATTTCACAATGAACAGTTTTCATTCAATTATCATGTGTTTCTTTTGGCTTGATTAAGAGTCTGAGGAAGTCTTACTAATATTTATATTTGCACAATGATATCTGTTATATCTTAAGTAATATACGTTTATATTTTAATTTTACTAGATCGCTTTGATATGACCCCAGAAAAGGATGCTGAATATTGAATGTTACAAAGGGCCAAACAAATATTACAATGCACAAAAGTTTCAACATATTATAATGCTTGCACCTATTATTTGAGTCTCCAACTATTATTTCAAATTAATAAGATTTGTGAAGCATAACAAAAAGTTTCACCAATTGTTTTTATCTGTTTAATTTAGATTTATAGTTTTTGAGATATAAAGTTAGATGCACAGTAACAAGCTATTAAGAACTGAAAATAGCTTAATGAAATTTGACTTTTCTAGATCATGCATAAACAAGGAAACTTTACAATTGTCTTAATGGAGAGTCGAACAATTCTTTCTTTAATTATGACTTTTTCACATATTCAAAAATATTTTTATTTATAATATACAAGTATAACTTATGCTTTTCATATAATTTCTGAATTTATAAGTTTTGTATTTTGGACCCATAACATAATTTCTTACATCAACTAACTCTAAAATTTATCATTTATTTAGCTAATCAAATTGTGATCTATTTCAATTGGATATTTAAATACATGATACAATGTTTCTATTAGATATTTATTACTCAAAATTTTAAGAAGTTTTTATATGTGTTTTCAAGCGTTCATTATATAGATAGGTTAACCACTTAAAATATGTACGCATTAGCCTTAATAAGTTGAAAAACACTAGTCTTGTTTCACTTAAGACTGATATGTAGAACTAAAAGAGGTGACATATTTCATATCATTAACTTATCAAAATATCTCAAAGCAACAACATTCGCAAAATTTGAACAAACCATAGTTCGGGGATATTGGAACAAATATGAGGTTCAACTATTATTGCACTCAATTGGAACAAATTGTAGTTCGATTAATAGACATTTAGGGGTCGTTTGGTACAAAGATTAATAACGCAGGGATTAGTAACGCAAGAATTAATGATGCAGGGATTAGTAGTGCAGAGATTAATAATGCAGAGTTTATTTTTATCAAGTGTTTGGTTCATTATTTCCCACCTCATCTTGTGTTTAGATTAAAACTCTATAAAAAACTTCTTTCCAATTATACCCTTGAATTATTAGGTAATTGGGTCAAGATAGATAATTGCCGGATAAAATTATTTTTTTATGGCCTTCTAACAAGCTATGAGAAGAACAATTTTGTTATCATGTTTGCTATTTTTTTCACTTGAATTATTTGAGGATAAATAATTGTCATCTTAATAAATTGATCACTCACAAAATGTCATTTTTCAATTTAAAAAAGATAAACCATCTACTTTTAAAATCGAAAAGACAATCAACAATGGTAAAATTGAATAAACCTCTACATTTACACAAAAATTGCAAGTGGTAGTTTTAATATGTATGTATGTTTTAAATTTTTCAAAATAGAAATAATTAGAAAACCACACAAAAAAAATATATATATATATGTAATACATTCGATTAAGATCATAAACATCATGTACAAATAAACAACTTACATTTCAAATTTGTATTGGATTTATTTAAATAAATTTACTAGTACAAATATAAATCATAAAATCAAGAAAATAAACAAAATAATTAAAATGATTTGAGGGATATTTTTGTCTTTACATAGACTTATCCCATGGTATTATATCCTATGTATTACTAATACCTCCAAATGGAAGGTATTAGTAATACATCCTATAATACCATGTAGGAGGTGGATTAGTTATACATAGGCCCAAATTCCTATCAAACATAGTACTAAACAATACCTTACCTAATTTATGGACTATTTCTTCTAATGCAGCCTACTAAACAACCACTAGGTCGTTTGGTACACGAGATAAAGTATGAAATATTCAAGAATTAAGTCTGTGATAAAATTTATTATATTGCGTTTGATTGATGGAAAGTTATAAATTCGCCACTATAATCCGAGGATAATTTAATTTGCGCACCAAACGAACTGCATATGGTATACTCTATTTCCCCAAATAGAAAATAAATAAACCCTTTTGTGTGTGTGCA
Source organism: Solanum lignicaule (assembly GCA_029582545.1). NCBI lineage: Eukaryota > Viridiplantae > Streptophyta > Magnoliopsida > Solanales > Solanaceae > Solanum > Solanum lignicaule. Next base: position 572 of record JAJOOF010007602.1, on the reverse strand, counting down.
CAAAACCCAAAGCTGTAAAGGAACACATACTGTTTTCCCTCTCAACTTTTCTCTACCTTTCAAATTTAAAAAAAAGCTCTCAAATTTCATCTTCTCTTTCTCTTCTACCTGCATTTTCAGCTCAGGTTTGATTATTTTTTCTCTCAAAATTTTATTTTTATCATTTGGGTTTTGGTAATTTTGTTCGGTTTTTTTTTTCTTGTTTTATGTACTAATTTTTATTTTTTGCTGTTCTTTAATTGCCCTTTTTTCTTCTTACTTTATCATTGTACTGTTAATCATTTTTTGAGGTAATTATAGGTAAATTTTTTGATTTAAGTATTAATTTAGTAATCTGATGGGTATCTATAACATAAATCCTTAATCTAATCTTGGAAAAGTTGCAAACTTTGATGAGGGGGTTGGATTTCTTGTTCGAAAAATCGGTACTTTTATGCAGTGAATGCTGATTGTTACTAGGTTTTTTCTTCGTGCTGGTATTATATTATTGGTCTTTTAAAGTTTAAAAACTTTGATTGGTACTTTTATGTATGAAATGTTGATTGCTACTCCCTTTGTTTCAATTTGTTTGT
>JAJOOF010007601.1:0-14516 GCA_029582545.1 Solanum lignicaule | reverse complement strand
TCTGAATTCCACAATTTTCGCCTGACCGCAATCGTCGCAGCAGCAGCTCTGAATGCTAATCATCTTTTGATCCTCTTCACTCGCTGTGATTTTACCATCCCTCTCCGGCCGAATATGTGTATGTATCTGCTGCATCTTTGTATTTCCAGACGAACGAGTTTTTGTTCCGGTTGGCTTGATTTTTCTTAAGCGTCTGCTTTCAATTCTGCTTCTCTACTGTGTACCGATGCTTTTGAATAGATATGGCTTCTGCTACTTCAATGTCAGGTAATCACTGCGATTATTAATTTCATTTCATTGTGCGAAAATGGCGTGTTAATCAATTGATACATAAACCTTAATAGCGAATTAGTCGAGTTCAGTGTATTTAGGTTTTCTAAAGTCTGTTTCATTCCACTGCTAAGTAATTTGTGTTGCAAGGGCAAATTAGAGGTTTACAGTAGCTGGAGGTTCACTAATTCTACTAATATACTTGTGGAACTAATATGAATGATGTGTGAACATTTGTCAATCAATTGATACATACACCTTAATTGCGAAATAGTTGAGCTCAGGCTATTTAAGTTATGTAAGTCTATTTCATTCCACTGCTAAATAGTTTGTGTTGCAAGGCAAATAAGAGGATTTTAGTGGCCGGAGGTTTACTAAATCTACTTATGATTATTCGTGGAGCTAACATGAATGATGTGTGAACTGTTTATTAATTTCATTTCATTGTGCGTGAATGGCGTGTTAATCAATTGGTACGTACATCTTAATTGTGAATTAGTCGAGCTCAGGCTATTTAAGTTATGTGAAGTCTATTCCATCCGTTTTCATTCCACCGGTAAACAATTTGTGTTGCAAGGAAAAATTAGAATTGTAACTGGAGGTTCACTAAATCTACTAAAATTGCTCGTCCGAATATTGGAGCTATCGTGAATGATGTGTAAATTTGTTAAAATTTCAATTTTGCAGTTTCTATCGAATGTGTGAATATATGTAAGTCTTGGAAAGGAGATGTGAGTGGAAGACTCGACTGTAGTGCGTTATCTTGTGCCTGGAAGGCACCAAGGGCCTTGACTGGGTTCCTTGCAAGCACAACTCATCCTACTCAGTGTTCCTCAACTCCTTTTGGGCGATATGGAAGAAGAGATCGTCTCCGCCGATGTGTAAGTTTACTCAACTCCCAACTTACACTGTCTGGAATTAATCTCATTGAGTGAAAGCAAATTTGAGTCCAAAAAGCTTTATTTTAGTTTGAGTTAATGGTCAAAAACACACCTACACTATCACTTTTTTACGAGTTCCGTACCTCAACTATCCATTGTTCTCTTTGCCTATCTAAACTATCACTACAAATCCCTTTGTATGAAAACACACCTCAACGCTTAGTTGGCCAAATATTTGTTCCCAATTGACAACATGCGCCTGTAGGCCAACTCAATATCGAGGTGTGTTTTAATAAAAAGGGAGTGATAGTTGAGGTATGAAACTCTCAAAAAGATGATAGTTGAGGTATGAAACTCATGAAAAAAGTGATAGTTTAGGTTTGTTTTTTACCATTAAGTCTTCAGCTTCAGAGGCTTTGCTGCCTTGAACTTTTAAAAAACTTGTTGGTCATTCACGTTTTGCCTGTGATAGTAACTTGTGTGTGATGAGACAGAGGATTGATTTGCTATGAATTGGTCTCTTTTCTTTTTTGCTTTGTTTATGGTTAAATTAGTAGTCTCTGCTAGAGGAGTGTGTAGGAAATTTGGTGGTAACTACTGCAAGTTTCATTCATATATAAATAAATAATCTTTGTGCAAATTTTGGTCCTTTATATTGCGTTACTTATCTGTGGAACATGTGGAGAAATCTGAGAATCCAATTCAGAACTTTAAGGCAACGTATGTAGTTGCACAAGATTTATACACTCACTTTAATGTCTTTGATACCCACTGTGGCATGTTTCTATAGAGCTCAACAACCTTCCAAATGTAACTCAATTTTGAGTTCACATGTAGACTTGAATTGGGACTTACAGATGTAAGATGAACTTAGTAAAGGTTGAGTTTGATATTAGATGAAAAATTTTAAGCATCTAACTCGAAACCTTAAGTGAATAAGTAGAGTATCTCAAAATCTTTAAAACACCCGATGTAGAACTTTTTTATAACTCAGTAGAACAGTTCATATTCTCATTAGAACATTCATAGATTATATCTGTATATCATTTAAAGTTTAGTTTGTTTGATTCTTTTTTGATAAGTAGTTCGTTAGATTCTTGTTCTTTGTTAATATTAGGAGGCCGACTTAGAGAACTTGACCTCAGTACTTCTTGATATATGTTTCAGAATTAAAGTTGAGATGAATCATGTTTTCTTTCCATTCCATCCACCTTTTAACTGACACATTATGTTCAGCAAGCTAAAAAGTTTTTTTTAATAACAATATTGCTTAAGCCAACTTGCGCGTTCCTCTAATATTTGACTAGGTACCTACTACCTCCCACCGGTAAAGGTACTGTGCAACTCTATCGACCAATGCACGGAAAAATATCTCTTAGCAAGTTACCCTTATCTCAAAAAAAATAAAATATCTCTTAGCATATTTCATCTCTTCTGCACCCTGGTCTCCAGGTTATTAGGTGAGCTCTTTCATTTATTTCTTCTTGTCAAAGCATGGACATTATTTAGACCTTAGAGTAAGCCTTTAGGAAAGATACGATTTGTATAGGGCCACGGATTGCTAGCTATTAGAAGATTGATATCTGATAATTGAAGTACATATATGGATTATGCACTCATATATTTCTAGTGTGGCCTTTGTTTTTTTCTGTTTAAACCTAGCTAGGCTTGATGAATGAGGTAAAAAAAAGGTAAAAAAGGCGATTCTGTATCTTAAGAATTTCTTTTGTTGGTTATTAAGTTTCAGGGACCTTAATTGAGTAGAGTGTATGGCAAGAACTCATATATTGTACCAACCAAATTGGAATTGAGGTGTAATTGTTTCAAAGTTTCTGATATACAACATCTGCTCTTCTTCAATACTTATGCCTAACACAACCTAGTGCTAAATGTCATAGAGATTCATAAAATGACACGTTATAAAAATAGAAATGGGCATACTGTAGCAAATACATGGATAAGGCTTTGATTTTGGACCCTATCTAGTTTCCCAAAACGCTTTTCTCGAGAGCTGAATCAAGGATTCAATTAGAATGAGTTTAAGCTGGATTCATGTAGACATGTATATTTTTCTTTGAGCATACATAATATATGTATTTTTTGAGAAGTTATACATAAAGGTTTTATAGTTGATTTTCTTGAGAAGCTGTTATATCTATCATATGCTTTTGTCTTACTAGTTTTTACTTGTGGCAGAGATGTTATACTTCTGATATGGATGAACGCTACCCTGTTGAAGTTCTGCGAGGAGTCCCTGGCTCAATGCTTCTACTATCTGCTTCTAGCAAATGGAAATTGTGTTGCTCTTCATCATTTTCTTCAGAGTCGTATGTAGCGATATCTCCTGAAAGTTTGTGGGAGGTTTGTGATCCTCTAGCTATAAATCATCTCTGATTCCTGGCATCATCGACAAAGCTTGGCTAAATATTTACTCTCTGTCATGATGGAAAGATCATGAGTTGTGATTAACAGTTACTTTTGTTTGAAATTAAGAAGCACTAAGATTTTCCAGTTGTGAATAAGCAAAATTTCTCTGGAAGGAACTAATGGGAAATTTCAAACTGCTAAATGTTCGGACTAGAAGTAGAAAGCCCAATCCAGTCTCAGAACGTCTAATTCACATTCTACTGTTGTTCTTTTCCCATACATAAAACTTTCATTTCTTTCAATGTTGAACCTTAAGCAGGTGCGGTCTTTAGTGTGCATTTCTTACTACATTAATTGAAGATACAGAACAACCTCTCACTTCAAAGTGCTTGAATTTTATGGTCATTGGCTAATTCAATTGTATGTTATGTCAGTATTTTGATAATGTCAGTTATCTCTTGTGCAGGATCTTAAACCTACTATTTCATATCTTTCTTGCAAGGAATTGGAATTGGTTCGTAAGGCTTTGAATGTAAGTATATTCCCATATCATCAAAATTCAACATGATTGAGCTTATCCCCGGTTTTACATTCCTTCCTCCTTTTCTGTCTGTGCAAGATAAGCATCTGTTACCAAATACTTGGTATGCCATGATCTCCATCTAAATCACTATATTAAAAGAAACTCTTATCTACTGATCATTATTTCAGCTTGCTTTTGTGGCACATGATGGTCAAAAGCGTCGTAGTGGAGAGCCCTTTATTATTCACCCAGTTGCAGTTGCACAGATCCTTGGACAGCTTGTAAGTTGTGTGGAACTATTGTACTCTCCTGGCTAGGAAGGAATAAACTGACTTTGACTTTTCTTTTTTCTATTTTGAGGAATTGGATTGGGAGTCGGTTGCTGCTGGGTTATTACATGATACTGTAGAGGACACAGATGTAGTTACTTTTGAAAGAATAGAGAAGGAATTTGGTGCAACAGTTCGCCGTATTGTTGAAGGGGAGACTAAGGTAGTTTCTCAGAAGATATAGTTACTGTAGAATCTTCTTTTCTCCATCTTTTTCTTGTGTGTGTTGATTTGTTTGTGTAGGTAACAAATTAAAACAAATTTGATTTGATGTAAATGGGATTGATGTGCTAGGTATCCAAGCTGGGAAAGATCAAGTGCAAGGATGAAAGCCATGTACAGGATGTCAAAGCTGATGACCTTAGGCAGATGTTTCTTTCCATGACAGAGGAGGTAATGTCTCTAATAACTTGCACAAATTTCGTTACTTTCTTCACAATCCGTTACTTCAAATGCTTCTGTTTCAGGTCCGTGTTATAATTGTCAAATTAGCTGATAGATTACATAACATGCGCACTCTTTCACACATGCCTCCACACAAGCAGGTATGTAGATGGTATTTTTTTCCTTTTTCTGCCTGTTTCTATCCAATCTCTAACACTCTTGCTGCTCTATGTCCCCATCAGTCTGGAATCGCAACAGAGACACTGCAGGTTTTTGCTCCTTTGGCAAAACTTCTCGGAATATACCAAATCAAGGTTTCTCTTTAGCTTCCTCAAGAGTTTTACATGCTTTGACATGCCTAAGATATTTCCCTAACTGAAAATTCCTTTTCTTCTTCCTTCCCCCTAGTGACTGGTTGTGTGGCCTTTAGAACTGTATAACTGTTAACGTATATGGAGGATCTCATTTTCTTAATCCTTTTGCTGGATATGTTTAATGATAGTAATACTCGTAGCCTCCTTTATCCTAAATGGAATGGAACTGTGTTTCTTTTGCCTGGTGAGAGAGTTAAGGCTGGGTGGGCCACTTCCTTTGGAAATTAAAGAGGCTTGAAATTTTGGGTTAACTGTTGCTTGTTTCATTATGTACAGTTTCTTTTCTTCTAACTTATATTCTTATATCTGCTTAGTTTGATGAACGTTTGACTTCTCATCATGCAGTCAGAGCTTGAAAACTTAGCATTTATGTATACAAATGCTCAAGACTATGCCAGGGTGCAGCGTAGGATTGCAGAACTTTATAAAGAACATGAAAAGGAACTCGAAGAGGTACCTATCCCTCACCCTTCTGAAATTTGATTACTAGAAAACCTCAGTCATCCCACCATCCACACTGCGACATGCAACTTTTACTTATAAGCTGAGAAGTGAGAACATTATCTGTCATCACTGTGGTGTTTGTGGCAACTCTTATGTAGTTATCAGTTACCTCCTCCTAATTGCATGGGTTTTTTCCCTAGGCAAAAAGAATATTGATGAAGAAAATAGAGGAAGACCAATTCCTAGAACTTGTGACTGTGAAGACGGAAATTCAATCAATATGCAAGGAACCTTACAGGTGCTGCCTATTTTCCTGCTACTAATTTCATGTTTAGTTTGTTGTTTACTTCCGTCTCAGGCATTCTTGCAGTTCTCTTTCTCTTTCTAGATTCTCTTTATTTGGTGTAGTACTTTTTTACTGGTGGGTTCTCCCAGCCTCAAAGGAAAGAGTGAAATTCTACCATCTGTCTGATAAAAAAAAGTTGCTCTATCATCGGGTTTACTGTTAGCTGATAAATTGCTGATTAATGACAACTGCTGGATCAGCATGTTGCTCTTCTTCCCTGAAGAGTGGTCCCTCTTTCTTTTTAATTTTGCAATTTCTCATAATGGTTGTGCATTTTTGGAGTGGAAAGAGGAGAGAAAGTTATACAGTTAGCACTCCTGTTAAGATCTAGGGAATATCCAGTACTGGACCCACAAGTCATTTTCTCCAATTTCTTTCCAAATCTAATGAAGCAAAGTATGGCATTTTTTTGCAATATTTTTTAGACCATAGTGATCTTTTTGCATAGATCTGTTCCAGCTCATTCCAAACTCAGGCATGACCTGGGTGCTAGTGTGCATTTTCCATAGCAAAGCTATTGAAGAAGTTTCCGGTTCTTCCGGTCTTATTTTTTTTATTCATGCTAGAAATATGTCCCTGTTAGTAACTTTCCTATAGGTTAGTACTTTGTTGTTGGTGAAGAATACAGAATTGTCCTCTTAACTTGAAAGCAATTTTCACTTGGACACCTCAAGGCTTGTACCTATTGAGCAACCGAACTCAAGCCAATTTGTGCCTATTAAACCACTCGTTACTAGCTACTAACAAAAACAGTGTGTGAAAGTCTGCACGCACATTGACTTGGCTACACTAAGAAAGCAAATTGAGAAGAAGGATTTTGAAGCAATAAAGGGGGAAAAAAACTACGCTTCCTTCTCAAATGCATTTTCCAGGAACTCCCCCGCTGCCCACCGTGGTCGCTGGCAGTGATGGTTCTCTAAGACTGCCTTCTTTAGCTCCTTTTGAAAACCATTTTCTTTATTCCAGAGTGATTGAGATGAGCTCGACAAACCAATGAATTAAGAGGTCTTAAACAGTTGGGTCCATCAGTTATTGAGGTGTAACAAAAGCAAACTCTTGGAGTCAGAAAGTAGAGCCACAAGACAATGGAGAGAGAAGGGCCAACAGATGCCCCCACTTACTATGGATCACTGACCCCCCCAACAGCCCTCCGTCATCTGTCGTGGACCCCATTTTTTTTATGGTGTCTTATTTAAATTTGAGAAAGCCTATATGGAAAACTCGAGCTTTCATTCAAATATGAGAAACTAAAGCATATATGGGAAATTCAAGAACTCTCATTATAAGCAATAACCTTGGCCATTTATTCACAGCCATGAATCTTCTAGACTAAACTGGATAATTACGAGAAAAGGTTCAGGAAAAAAATAAAGAAAGAAAAAGCAAAGGCTAGTGCTTTTGGTGTAGAAAAGCAGACTTTCATGTGACCTAAGAAGAATCTCTTTTGGATGTGGTGGTGGAGTTGGTGACTGGGAGAGAGCCTACTGCCTAGGGTGGATATGGTGGTGAAGGTGGTGGTGACCGGTGAGGACTAGGGAGAGAGAAGGCAAAAGAGATTATTCTGTTCATGCACTCTGTTGTAGTGAAATTTAAGCTCTATTTCATGTCAGTGAGTTGTGTCTAATAGATACAATTTAGTTTGAATTAAGGTAGGTACAAGCCCCAGTTGAGGTGTCTAAGTGAAAATTGCTTGCAAGTTTAGAGAGCCTTCTATGTGTTCTGCCTTATTGTTGTGATGGTGAATATTGCCTCATCAGCTTTGTTGATTTTATCTGCAGCATCTACAAAGCAGTACTCAAGTCTAAGAGTTCAATAAACGAAGTAAACCAAATTGCACAGGTCTTCTGTTGTGATAAACTTGATAAATTTGATACATAATGTTGCTTTATGTCTACTGCTATGTATTAACTTTTGTATATTTGGATTGCCAGCTTCGAATTATTATAAAACCAAAGCCTTGTGTTGGAGTTAGGCCCCTTTGCAATGCACAGCAGGTAATGTGTTGTGACAATGCAGATACAGCTTTCTTTGAAGTTTAATACTTTGTTTGGTTTCACGGAACTTCTAAGGTTGTCTTTTTTTTTTTTATTGGTAAAACTGCTAAGGTTGTTTATGATGTATATTATTCAAAGTTCTAGTGGGTTTCAATTTCCAAACCTTTGACCAGAACTTCGGGAAGTGTACAACTTGCTACAACTTGTATTTCCTAACATTAAAGAGAAAAAAAGGGGTTGGGGATGGGGGTGATGGTGGTATACTATTTTGTTCGTGGAAACAGAGTTCATTAGATATCACTTTGTGATCAATGCATTTTGGTTTGAAATAAGATCACTTAATAATGTATTGTAAATCATATACAAATCGTACCTAAGTTTTATTACTTTGGAAATTGAGCAGAAAGAATTGCTAATATAAATTATTTAATCAATACCGAAATTTGCACCTCTTTATGTATACTGTATATTGTATAGAGATATCTCTGACATGTTTTTCCTTTACAGATATGCTATCATCTGCTTGGACTAGTACATGGAATCTGGACACCTATCCCTCGTGCTGTAAGTATTGGATAATGTATCTGCATCCGTTTCCTCTGTCATATGCTAATGGACTTTTGTCGCTCTATCTGTAACATTTTGCAACAGATGAAAGACTACATTGCCACACCTAAGCCTAATGGCTATCAAAGTCTTCATACAACAGTGATTCCATTTCTTTATGAGAGCATGTTTCGTTTGGAGGTTCAGGTATACTTATGGCACCCCCAAAACTAAGGAATAATAAATATATCAGTTACTCCCTCTATTCCAATATGTATGTCCCACCTATTTTGAAATGTACCAAAATGTTTGACACCATTCTATCTTCTAGAAAATTTCAATTTCAAGAATTCAAATACATTGCACTCTTCAAATTTGAACTCCCCTTTGATGTTTCCCAATCAAACTAACATTTCGGCCATTATTTAAAAATATTTTGTTTCACTATGTGTGGGAATATATATATACTCCTGAAATGTTATTTTAAAAAGTAAAAATAATCCCGTTGAAGTGTCTTTGGCATTTTACTTTCTGATGTTATGAATTTGCCTCTGGTTTATTGACAAGTCAGCACTTATTTGTTTCTGATTATCGTCGAGCAACTTGATTATACGTGCGTAATGTTTGGCAGATAAGAACTGAAGAGATGGACCTCATAGCTGAAAGAGGCATTGCTGCACATTACAGTGGGAAAGGTTTTGTAAATGGTTTAGTTGGGCATGTTATAACCAATGATAAAAGTTCTGGAGGGAAAATAGTCTGCCTTAACAATGCCAATATTGCTCTTAGGGTATAAAGTATATTGCTTTTGCTAAACTGTCTATTGCCTTAATATCTGTGTGGGCTTCATCTGTAACTATTATTATGGGGTAAAATTCCTTCTCTGATGTAGATTGGCTGGCTGAATGCAATTAGGGAGTGGCAAGAAGAGTTCGTTGGAAACATGAGCTCTAGGGAATTTGTGGACACTGTTACCAGAGATCTGTTGGGCAGTCGTGTCTTTGTCTTTACACCCGGAGGAGAGGTGACTTCTGTGTGATTTTTCTACTCAATTTGTTCCCTTTTTGAATCCTGTAACATCATCGCTATACCACTTTGCTATATTTGCAGATAAAACATCTCCCAAAGGGGGCTACTGTCATTGATTATGCGTATATGATACACACTGAAATTGGCAATAAAATGGTGGCTGCTAAGGTCTCAATCTTGTTACTATAGGTTTTTTTCACAGTATCAGCTTGATACTGTTTTCAATAATATCTCACCTTATAAAAAAATCCCGTTCTATAGGTTTTTAATGCTTCATGAATCTGGATGTGACTGCAGCATCTTCTGTTTGCAGGTGAATGGTAATCTTGTCAAACCAATGCATGTACTTGCAAACGCAGAAGTTGTAGAGATTATCACTTACAATGTTAGTTGCTATGAATTCCGATCCGTCTTTTGCCTATGTTCTCTATCTTTTGTTCTTTTTTCTCTTCCTTTTGTGGGCAGCCTAGGGCTTGCTAAATTTTTCATGTTCGGTTGGTCAAATTTTTTGTAAAACATTTTCTTTATGAAAACAAGCTCCTTAAAAATGAGGAAAATGACTTCCATAATGGAAGTAGGGAAAACAAGTTGCACCTAGTGACATTCCAAAAAAATGTAGATTGCCATCACTAGTTTCTTTCTGTAAGCTCTGATAAGTTTTACTCGATGCATTCGAGTAATTACTTCACTATGCTGGTAATTTACAAGCATCTGGAACATTACCAATTTTTTTTAAAAAAAGTAATTTACAAGCATCTGGTTATTTTCCTTTCTTCAGGGTCTCTCCAGCAAGTCTGCTTTCGAGAGACATAAACAGTGGCTTCAACATGCAAAAACTCGTTGCGCCCGGCACAAGATTATGAAAGTAGGTATCTCTGCAGAGTTAGAATGGAAATTTATCATGTACTGCTACTACTACAAATTAACTGATGTGGAGCTCATCTTTTCTTTAGTTTTTGAGAGAGCAAGCTGCATTATCAGCATCTGAAATAACTGTGGATTCAGTTAAGGAATTTGCTGCTGAGTCTGAAGGGGACAGCACAGTGGAAGAATTAGCAGATTACTCAAAGGGAACCAAACATTCATGGGAGAAAATCCTCAAGAATGTTATGGAGGTATCATCTGCAAGGATAAATAGTGAAGATATTTTCCAACTCCGTAGTGGTAGTATTCAAATTCCCAAGGTAAATGGGAAACATAATAAGTGCATGCAGCATACGAGTTTGAAGGCCACAGGGGAGACATTGTCACAAGGAAATGGTGTTGGTGAAATGATACTTGCTAACATACCAAGGTACAGGGATGTTCTGCCCGGATTGGATGGCTGGCTGGCTAGCAAAGTTGCAACTTGGCAGAACCTGGAAGGGCACTCTGTCCAGTGGTTTTGTGTTGTCAGCATAGATCGAAAAGGTAATGTTTGGTCCAGAGGCTAATTATTGCAAATGAGCATCAAACTGGATAAGGCATCACTGCTCATCTATATTAGATGCATTTGCGAACTTTGCAATGTATTGGTGGTTCTAAAGTCCTTTGAAAAATCATTACCACTAGCAGTGCTAGTATTTGTTTTTTCCTTTGCTTTAGGCATTTGGTAACCGAAACCTACTGCTAGGCCTGAAGTGCTCCCAACCAACAGGTTCTAACATTCCTAGGGATCTAATCCAAGACTTTAGTTAAGGGTGGAAAAATCTAGCCACTGCATTTAGTTTAGTTGTGAGAGAGAGGCTTGTCAGAATTACGTATTTAAAAGTTTGACTACCTTGAGAATCAAATTTTCAAGTTCAAAAGAATGACATCAAACTTTTGAATAACTAGAGAAGTGTGTGAGAGTATGTCGGGATGGGGGCGGGGGGGGATTCCATCGATGTAGAAGATCTAACTTTTGTTCTTTTTTGTATTTTTGTATAGTTCCAACTACATGTATTCCAGTTTATTAACCTTATCTTTATCAAAAAAGTTTATTAACCTTATGTTCATTTACATATGAACATTATCTATGACCTGGTATTTGTTGACTAATAGAAATTTTAATGTGTATCCAACATTTTTCATGGTTTATTACTTGTCATGGCTGACATCTCAAACCACTATAAATCATTTAGGCATGATGGCGGATATTACTTCAGCATTGGCAGCTGTAGGCGTCACCATATGTTCTTGTGCGGTGAGTTGGAACATTTATCATATCATTTTTCATCTAGGCTTAAACTCCTGAGCTATACATATTGATAATCAACATTTTAATATGGTCTGGGTCGACTGTGAAGCTGTCTGCAGTTGATGTCTGAACCTAGCTTGCATTTGTGAAAAAATTCAATATTTGTTTTATATTTAATAGCTGAACCTTGATTCAGCAGGAACTAGACACCTTTATTAGCTAGCTATATTAGGCAGTTTGTGACAAAGTACAAGACACTGATAGCTCTTTAATCATTACTACTTCAGCAATAGCCAGCAGGAGCTGACAATGAGAATTGTCTCGAAAGAGGACTTTACAAGTTCTAGTTAGTCAATTTGATATAGTACTTGCGTCTTGGTGCAGTGGGAGAGCATACATAGCTTCTTCTTTTTTCTTGATATCCTGATAGCAAAGTAAGAAGGAGATGAATGTCATACCTGGCGTGATTGAAAGCATCGTGAGAGGGAAAGAAATGGGCAGGATAATAAAGGAAATTTGTGCTGAACTATTACTAGGAGGGGACTAAAACAATTCTATCTATTAAATTCCATTCTTCTTTTGGGATATTACCTTTTGAATATTCATTCTGAAAAATGTACAAAGCTTTAAGCAATTAAATAGTCATATTGTCCTCCTGTTTCAATTATTTTAGAATTCTCAATTGTAAGGTGACTGGATTGTTACTTCACTAAAACTGCAGGCTGAGACGGATAGAGAAAAGGGGATTGGTGTCGCGCTATTTCATATTGAAACCGACCTAGAGTGCTTGGTATGTCTTCTGAACATGCTTCAGTAATCTCTCTCTTTATATGTGCTACTTTATGAATTCTCAGCTCCCGCAGGTTGGTGCAAGTTTGAAGATTGACATGATCCTAGGTGTTTTGGGATGGTCCACGGGCTGCAGTTGGTCAGAGAACAAACAGTTTCTAGAATGCTAATCTAGTGGCCTGGTGAAGATCGAGTCCTTGCCCAGCTGTTGAAAGCTTGGGGAAGAAAGTTTTGTTCAGTGAAACCTGACTTCTTTTCTTCTAGTTGTCAATTTTTTCTCTCCTCCCACCTTCTTGACAAGTATAGAAGCAAACAACATTAGGTTATATGGTGTCGGGCGACTGTATATAAAGGAAGAGTAGCAACCAGTTATACTTGTAAAGGAATTTTCAATTATACCAACTCCAACAAAATTATGTTAAGACATTTATACAAAATAAATATATTAAATATCTTCCATCTCATCCCTTTTTCACATCTATTTCTAATGTGGTACAGGTTTGACACAATGTCACCGTGCTCCTTTGCCTTCTGCGTCCCACCACCACTGCGAACTCCCAACAGAAAATGTTAAGAGTGCAGACATTGCAGTTGGCTAAATATGCCAAGTTTGCATCAATAGTCACAACGAAACTGTGAGTACAGTATACAAATTGGATCTATTTTTTCCTTCAAATAACAACTAATATACAAATTGGCAGTGATTGGTCTACATCGAAGCAGGTGTACGTACACCATTCCTTTTCAGCTCAACTATACATATAATTTTTTTATTTATGTTTAGTCTGGCACATTATATTAGTGAGTGCAATATTATTTCGCACGATTTAAAATCTTGAATCCGCCTATAACGGGAGGAAGAATGCCTTTAAGCACAAATTACAAGATTAGTACTAGTAGTGCTCCCAAAAGCACTCTCCTTCTCCTGGTGATTGCAGCAATATCATCCAGGTACATGAACTTCGTTCGGTAGCTATCAATGCCATCATAGTTCTGTTGGCAACTTGTTATGGCGACATCATTCTGTGTGCTTTTCAAAGTGCAGTTTTCTACCCTAGATAGTTCATCTTCTACAATTCCTTCTTCATCTTCTTTCACATTATTCTCTTTATGTTCCAATAGAAGTTCATGGTTAGAGTCAGCTGGCTAAATTTTGTCACTGTTGGATTGCTCATAGGAGTGTCTTGCTCCTTCCAAGATGTCATCTTCAACTTCCTGTGCAACATCTTCTTTGTCTATGTTGTCTTCGTAGTCATCATCTTCTTCTTCATTAACAAAAACAATCTCTTCATCATCATTTTCCTTCAAAACATTTCCTTGACAATCGGGTTCAAAGCTTTGTTTCTCAATCAACTGCTCTGTTTCTAGGCTCTGCTCTTCACTAGCTGCAGGATCCATCGCATCTGTTTTCTTTTATCACTTGAAATCACTTCTGAGGCATTTCTCATATAATATTGGCCTTTACTTGTTTAACAAAGGCAGTCGATGTGCAACCAACAATGCAAAAACATCTGAAAAAATTCTGAACCCTCCATATTGAGGAATTTTCATACTTACGACTAGGGGTGTACAGAATCGAATCTAAAATCGAATCAAATTGCAAATCGAGTCAAATTGAAAAAAAAACCCGACTAGTGGTTTGGTTTGACTTGGTTTGGTATTGAAAAAAATAACCCGACTATATTTGGGTTGGTTTGGTTTAAACTAAAAAAAACCAACCCGAGACCAAACCAACCCGACATTATATATGTAATTTAAATTTTTTTATTTTATACATAAAAATATTTACTTTGATATAATTTTAAAATATTTCTTATACTATTTCATCGAGTAGTTTTTATCTTTTAATATATTATTTGAAGTTTAAAACTTAGAATTCGGAATGGTCCAATAAAAATTATAGTTCATAGATGTTGATAATTATAATAAAACTTGAATCAAAATCAAATTAATACTAATGCAAAAAGAAAATCAATTCAACACTAAGAATGACAATAATATTGAATATTTGTTCTTTAGTTTTACATTGGTTTAGACAATTAAAATACATAATCTAATTTTAATTTTCCTTAAATATTTAGT
>JAJOOF010007600.1:0-28188 GCA_029582545.1 Solanum lignicaule | reverse complement strand
TTTAATTTAATGGGTTTGTAGTTGCAAATACAAAACCACCCATGTGTTTTCGGCTTGCCCGAGAGGGAGGTCGCGAAACCAAGACCACTAGACTGATGGCCTAAGGAGTGGGTCAACATGAGGTTCAGCCCGAGAACGTGAGCCCTAGTCCCATATCCTAACACTCAGCTCGAGAGAGTCAGTGGGGTAAGGCATAGGCTGGCCTTCATGCGGCAAATGGGTGTCCGAAAGGAACGCATTTGAAACGGGGTAAGTTACCCGAGAGGGAACTTATTTCCATCTAAAGCTTAGCCTAGTCACTATTATCTTGCAAATTTCCTATTGAAAACATTTACCCAACGATTTATCTCAACTTTGTATTGCGATCACACCCTAAGAAGTCTTCCCCACACTTGATTTTCTTGTTATTTTTGTTGTTTTTACTAGTGACAAAACCCCCAATTGATATTTGACACTTTTATGTCACCCTCTTTGATTTACAATATTTTTAATCGTTAATGTCTTTAGCTACGACTAATTAGAACTAAATTTTATTTTTCTATTAATTCTCAAAACCACTCCCTTGGGACACGACCCCAATCGTTAGTTGGGTTACTATATTATCGACGATCGTAGACACTCGTACCGTAGGTTAGTGTCGTTTGTCTTGATAAGCATCAATGCATCATAAAAGATGCAGGCCAAATGGCGTCAGTACATGGAATGGACGAGCATTGAGGGGAAATCTAAACAAGACATAAGATTGAACTGGAATTTGAAAGAAACACTTACGTCATCTCAACTAAACTCAGGAATACTCAACTCAATACAGTATAAAAATAACAATAAAGGCACAGTTTATATAAAGCATTTAAAATAGTAACTAACAACTCAATGTATTTAAAAGAACAATGTACTAAGTTTTAATGCAAGGATACAAAATAAACTATGATTGTATATGAAAATACAATGTAAACTCTGTGTATATAAGAATACAAAATCTCTCTGTGGAGTTTCTCTAACCGACAACCATCATTATGAGCTATGTGATGATACAACGTCTAGCCCACGCTGTCAAAACTGTCTTATACTTTGTCGGGATATAGAACCTACTACTAAGTGGATCCATTAGTCTATGCTAAAAGCATTAAGTAATCATCTAAAAAGTATGACCCTTTCTACCCACGTTGGCTACATGGTTTATGAGGACTTTGAGTTATCTAAACTTGTCCCCATATCGGTGCTCAATACTACTCCCAAAGTTTAACTAGCTCATATGTTTAAAAACATAACTCTTTCTGTGGTTTGAGATTATAACTTATAAGTCTTTCTCTTAAAAAACATGATACTTAAAACTGCTCAAAAACTCTTGGAAATTGGTGTTTCCTCTCATCATAAATGTGATAATATTTACTCTTGGGAATACTTAGCTCTCATATATCAATTAAAGAAATGAAATCAACTCTACTCTTTCTCAACTCACGTGCTCAAGTCTTAAAACAAGTTTAAAAACAATGTAGAAGACTTATTAAAATGACTCGGAAGAACTCTCAAGACTTGACTCTTAGCTCTACTTTGAATTTAAATTATGGATTCAAGGTTATGATCTAATGTTATGGATGATATCTCGATATTTAGACATACCTTAGAGTGTAGAAATCAATTAGAGAACTCTCACGACCCAAGGGTACAACCTAGATGTAACATGGCGTACTTGACCCCGAAGGGGTCTCATACAAGCCCTTAGCATATCATAACATAAGATAATAGAAAAGTATGGAAATTTTAAAACTTTATCCATACAATAGAAGTCTTTTAAAAAGCAAGTGGAAGTCTTACTACACCTTGTCTCAAACTATCTAATACAATTTTGATTAACTCTTGGGACATAGCTCATACAATAGTCTCAAAACATGAAAATAAAAGACATAAAGGAAATAGTGGCTTTGTCCTCGAAGCTATGAGGACTCACCAAGTCTTCAACTCCTTGCACTTCTAGAAACCTATCTTCAAGAATGGAACTCAAATCACCGGATCCTACATTTGATGAGAATGTAGGCAAGAGTATGTGTTAGTACAAAAGTACTAAATATGATAGCTAGCATAACATCATAAGAGAATAATAGCATAAGGATTAGTCAACATAAGACATAGTCCATAAGAATAATCTAATACATCATGAAACATCAACTATAAGCATAAGGGCCTGTTTGGATTGGCTTTTGGATTATGACTTATAAGCCAAAAGCCATAAGTTAGGATTTCTAACTTATGGCTTTTGGCTTATTTTTGTTATTTTGGCTTTAAAATAAGTGCTTATAAGCACTTTTTAACTTTATCCGAACACTTCAAAACTGCTTAAAAGCTATTTTGGCTTAAAAGCACCTAAAATAAGTCAATCCAAACAGGCACTAAGAGACAATATCATAATCATAAGCAAAGTTTCCAACATAACCATCATATAAGCATTTAAGCAATGTCTCCAACATAAGCTTCATATAAGCATTATTCAACCCTTAGTCCTTCATATCATAAGAGAACTACTTCTCAAGTCACCTCAAAGAATACTTGTGCAATGCATGAATAATACCCCATAATCCCATTCATACTAAGTATCCTCTTTGGCCATCATAATCATATTTACCATCATATGGTCTAATCCTTAGCTTAATTCTCATAGACAAGGGAATCTCTCACCTTTAATCAATCATAACAAGGAGGGCAACTATAGCATAATCCTACTAAACATACTTCATAAGCATAAACCATAAGCATATTCAACATATAGATCATCATAACATACAAGGGACATACCATGAATACCCTCAAAGCATAATTGTGCAATGCATGAATAAGATCCCATAATCCTACTCATACTAAGTAAAGCTTCCTAGTTAACCATAGTTTATAATTCATATTATTTTTCATAGTACTACCATATTGGGGACATAAGCCTTAACCGACATAGACTATGTGAGCTTAACATGGAATCCAGTGTCTACCCTACATCGAAAAGGAGTTGTTCTACTTGCCGAGGGTAAAATCATACTCTTAGCTTAGGTGGATCCAATAGCTAAGTAACCTATGAGGGCACATAGTTATGGGATAAGGAGATTGCTACTAGAAATCCGGACTCAACTAAGGTAGAAGGTTTCCCTCTCATGAGATACACACTTTGGGAACCCGGACTCAACTAAGGTAGAAGGAACCCATTTGGAAAGTCGGACTCAACTAGGGTAAAAAATTTCATTGGGAAGCCGTACTCAACTATGGTAAAAACTTCCATCTCATATTCATATCCTCTTGGTGCTAGGCATTAAGCCCCATTGAGTTCATATTAAGTCTTGACTTAATTTCATATTTATGGAAGAATGTCTTGACACTCAATCCAACATAACTCATACTATAGCTCACAGATTCAGTAGGTAAGACTAGTCTTCCAACCTTAGAATCACTACATTGACAAACATTTCAGATCATATCATATTCATGCATAAGTGTGTATATAAGGATGACCTTTCAACGAATATGTGTCATTAATTGAGTGTGGGGTGATATTTGATTAATGGGAGAAACAAATTCTCGCTCAACAACAATAATTGAATTACGGCAATTTTGTTAATTAAAAAGTTTTTTTCTCTGTTTTTCTGATCTCCACTGTTCATCTTCGAACTACCATGAATCCAAACGCGTACAACCAATTCAAGAACCCACAGCCACCAGACCCTCCAGACCTACCGGAAATTGCCTCTACTATGGAGAAAGACATCCATAAAAATGAATCCTTCAAGGAAATCCTCTTGAATAAAGGAAAAGAGGTCAATGTATCGTACCCATTGTGCGAAAATCCCTCAGAACAGGAGATGGACCTATATTCAGATCCTATCACGTTTAGCGAGGAAGAAAAAAGAAGATTATATCGCCTCTGGGAAAACTCCCTTACTGTCAAGCTATTCGGGAAAAAAGTGGCCCATAACTACTTGCGAAACAAGCTAGCAAACTTGTGGAAACTCACAGAACCCCTTAATCTAATAGACCTGGGGTGTGATTTCTACATTGCAAAATTTAACCAAGGGGAAAACATGAACAAAGTTCTGATGGAGGGCCCTTAGTTCGTAGCTGGCAACTACCTCACAGTCCGAAGATGGGAGCCGAAATTCATTCCTGAAGCAACAATAGTATCCCACACTGCTTTTTGGGTCAGATTCTCTCAGCTAACAACTGAGTTTTAGGATCGAAAGGTGTTAGAAAAAATTAGGAAAAGGCTAGGACGACTACTTAAAATCGAAGCGTGCACCTCCACAACTTTTCGAGGGAGATATGCAAGATTATGTATCAAAGTCCCCCTGGATCACCCGGTGAAGAATGAAATCCAACTGGAGAGCCACGTCCAAAAAGTGGTCTATGAGGGCGAGAGAATTCTTTGTACACGTTGTGGAAAATTGGGCCATGTTCTAAGGAACTGTAATAAGATCATTCTAACAGAGAAAGAGAGCCAAACGCCATCAACATCCAAACAACAAGTAATAGAAAATGAATGGCAAACGGTTACTTTTCCAAAAAAGAAATAAAACACTACAATGCGTAACGAAAAGCAAAACGAGTCAAAAGGCCATACAACTCAGGAAAGAGCAAAGGTAAGAACAAACGAGCAATCTAGAGGTAAGTTTCTCATGCCCAATACTAAATTCAATAAATACCATGCTCTGATTAAAGTCACGAACGATCCCGACAACTGTAGCATGCACCGGAATCTGGAAGAAAACTCCAAAGCAATCCCTGCAAGCACCATAAAATCAATGGGCCCCAGCCTACTGTTCACTATCTCCCAACCACTGCATTAAATGCAACTCTTAACTTCAACCATATCCCAATCACAGTGGGAGATACTCCCCTGACCCCAAAATCCACAAGGACATCGTTTCCTCTTCTCAAAAGAATGGCATTAATGGCAGAAATTCCACAGAGACTGAAACTACTCCTATGGAGCACGAATCTCAGAGAAACTCGGCCATCGAAACAGCCGCCACCATACCACCCTTCCATGGCGACCCCTATACCTTAGGGGGAAATCATCACAATACCCCTGAGGACGTGACAATGGATGTCACGTCAACCGGATCCCCCGAATCCAAAGCTAAAAGGGATGATCGCCACTCCAGCTCCCCCCATTCCATCATTATCAATCACAATACTCCTCCTTTCGAAAATGGAACTCCACCGCCTTCGCAAGCTACAGAACTCCCACCAATCACTCTGGTCACAGTACCACAAATACCAGACCACATTCCTTCATCCTGGATGGAACTTGCCATGTAAGGGAAGTCCCTGAGCTTCCGCTTCAAGGTAGGGGCGCACCCAATAACTCTACTCATTCAAGACCCATCATACCTTGCTTAGATAGTGCAAGAGGGTCTGAACCATGGGATAGAAAACCTAAGTAATCTAGTTTGGACCTAAACTCTTCTCCAAACTCAACTACTGGAGGTCTAGGATCCGATGTCAATCCCTGCCATAAACATGCTAATGGCATAGACACTCCAGACCATGCCCTTTTCCCCAATGAATCCTCTAGAGGAAGCCACGAGGAATCTATCATTTGTCCCATGGACATCACTCAAACCCCCAACTCTAAACTGCCAAACAGGGGACCCTTCAACCAGGGGAACAGAGGAGCGGGTTGTAGAACCTTCAAGAGAGAGCAACGAGGAGCTGGAACTCCTACTAGCCTCCTTTGGGGAACAAAGAAATCAAGTCGTCGTATTGGAAAAACTACTACTCAAAGAGTTCGAAGAACTCACAAAGGAAGTCGCATTGGTGATTTGTCCGATGGACACCTCGCTATGCTCCTTGAAACTGAAGAGCGAATGGGAGAACAGTCCGACAGCTTTTGCCTTAAAACCACTGATAGACCTACAGAGGCCTCCCCGAATGAACAAGGGGAAGAGGCCACTGTCAAGTTCACCAGCCCAACTCAACCAATGAACTTCATTATTTGAAATGTTGGGGGGGGGGGGGGAAACAGTGCCAACTTTAGGCGCCACTATGAAGCCATGGTCCAACTCCATAAGTCAGCCATGCTAATGCTGCTTGAAACTCGGATGGCTGAGCACAAAAGGCTCACTGAAGTCCTTAAGTTTGACTCTCAAATTCAATCTGTTGCACAGGGTCTCTCAAGCGAAATTGTCATCATGTGGAAAAGTGATGTCCTGAAGCTTGATGATATCACCTTCACTCTCCAGAGCATCCATGTGATGATCCAGGTAATCCCCGACTCCAAGCCTTGGTATTGTTTAGCCATTTATACTAGTAGTGACTTCCATACTAGAACTAACATTCGGGAGGAGCTTATCAACTTCTCCAAATCCCACATGAGGGATTGGATTGTTGGGGGGGGGACTTTAATGAAATCTTGAAAGCCTCTGAAAAATTTAGGGGTAGATGTATCAATAATTCCAGATCTAATCTCTTTAGGCAATGTCTGGACCACTATAACTTGATTGACCTAGGCTTTAAGGGTTGCAAATACACCTGGACTAACAAGAGATATAAAAATAGGCATGACCTTATCCTTGAGAGGCTAGATAGATGTGCGGCTAATAACTCTTGGATCCTCCGATACCCCCATTTTACTCTTACACATTTTCCTAGAACCAAGTCTGACCACTGCCCCCTGCAAGTTAGACTCTGGATCCCCCAACCTAATACTAACAAAAAGCCCTTCAGGCTTGAACCTATGTGGTGTGGCCACCCTAGTTTTAAAAACCTTACACATAGTTGCTTTACCAATTCCATCACCCTCTCCAGTGCCATTAATAACTTCCATACTGAGGCCTACACCTGGAATAAAGAAACCTTTGGGAACATTTTCCAAAAGATGAGGAAAATTAATGCCATACTGAATGGCATTCAAAAATCCTCAAACTACCCCCACAGTGACTTTCTCCAAAACCTAGAAAGAGACCTCCTTGGTGAATATGACACCCTCTTAAAATTTGAGGAAGATTTCTGGAAAACGAAGTCCAGGATCAACTGGGTAGGCCAAGGAGATGCAACCACCAAATTCTTTCATACCTCTACTGTTAATAGAAGGAGGAGAAACAGAATTTGCAGCCTCAAAGATGACCAAGGCCAAACCATCCTTGATAAAAGAGACATATCTAACCACATTGTTGCCTATTTCTAAGCTCTATACCACTAAACTCCCTCACTCCAATTTCCAGACTGAGTTCATCCAGAATGAACCCAACACCATCTCAACTGAAGAAGGCTTGCACCTAGACTCCCTCTTTGGAGACCTAGAAATCATAAATGTCTTGCATTCTTTCAGCCCTCTCAAAGCTCCTGGCCCAGATGGCCTTCACCCCCTTCTCTACCAAAAGTATTGGGACATTGTAGGGGAGAAGACCACCTCCTTCGGTAAGTGGGTCTTCACTTGTCATGAAATGCCTAGCCATATGAACACCACCTACTTGTGTCTCATTCCTAAGACTCAGCATGCTGACACCATGAACTTTTGACCCAATGGTCTCTGCAACACTGCTTATAAGTTGGTCACCAAAATCATTGTCAATCGAATCAAGCCTCTTCTTTCAACCATCATTAGACCCAGTCAGGCCAGTTTCCTTACCAATAGGAGAGCTTCAGATAATGCTATCATTGTCCAAGAATACCTTAAACACTATAGGAAAATGAAAGGCAAGGAAGCCAATATGATCCTGAAAATTGACTTGGAAAATTCTTTTGATAAGCTTGAATGGTCCTACATCAGAGACTCCCTCCTCTTCTTCAAGTTCCCTCCAGGCATGATTAAGCTCATTATGTCCTGTGTCAGCACCTCATCCATCTCTATCCTGATCAATAGAGAAAAGTCAAGCTCTTTCAATACATCCATAGGCATAAGACAAGGGGACCCCATGTCTCCATATCTCTTCATCTTATGCATGGAGAAGCTCTTTAGGAACATAGAACTTAAAGTGAAGAACAAATTGTGGACCCCTGTTAAAATCACACATGTAGAGCCCAAACTCTCCCACCTCTTCTTTGTTGATGATCTTACTCTCTTTGCTTAAGCTAACCAAAAGAATTCCACTGCCATTCTTACCACCCTAATGGACTTCTGCTCTCAATCTGGCCAAAGAATTAACTATAACAAGTCCAAGGTCCTCTTTTCCTCCAACTTCTCTAGTGATAGAGCTAATCAGTTGTCCACCATGCTTAGACTGAATGCCAACACCACTTTTGGGAAATACCTTGGGTTTCCTATTTCCATTCTAGGCCTACCAATAGTGACTTCCAGTTCATAATTGATAATATGAACAACAAGCTTGCAGGTTGGAAAACAAATTTCCTAAACATGGCGGGCAGGACTGTCTTGACCAAAGCCTCCCTTAGTAGCATCCCCTCCTATGTTATGCAATACATCATAATCCCCAGTAAAGTGTGCCATACTATCAACCAAATCCAAAGGAACTTTTTCTGGGGGAACAAAGATGGGAGAAAAAAACTACATTTATTGAGCTGGGACACCATCACCAAGCCAAAAGCTTAAGGGGGTCTGGGCATCCAAAAGAGTGAGACTAGGAACACCTCCTTCCATACAAGCCTTGCTTGGAGGCTTTACCATAATCAGACTAGTCTTTGGGTTAGAACCCTAGTCAGCAAATACGCTAGGAATGACCCTAACTGAAGAAACAACCCTAACTCTAGGAGTTGGAAGTGCATTCAGGAGGGATGGAGGGAAAGTCAAGGAGGCCATTGATGGACTGTGTTTAAAGGAACCAAAGTAGATTTCCTAAGAGACAAATGGATCCCGGGGAATAACTCAATTAGGAGTATGCTAGAAGGCCCCCTCCAGGAAAATGAGGGAAACACCAAAGTCAATGATCTTTGGGTTAATGGACAATGGGATTTGTCCAACATCTCTTTCCCCCTTCTGGAGAGAACTAAGGCCCTTATTGAAGCCACCCGGTTATACCCCACTGTAAAAAACAAAGATGATAACCTTGTATAGGATAACTCTAGCAATGGCAAATTCAGCACTGCTACCGCCTATGCCCACTTTGAAAAGAACTCCCATAGGCATGTCACTGGTGTGAGCAACAAGGAATACAAGTGGATCTGGAAGCTTACCTATCCTAACAAAATCAAAATCCTCATTTGTCTGATGCATCATGGCAGACTCCAAACATCCCAATATCTTCACAGAATTGGAATAGGAGTCAGCCACAATTGCAACTTCTATGATCTTCCCACGGAAGACATAGATCATACTTTCTTCCAATGCACCAACCCAAAAACATTATGGGCAAAAATAACTGAAAAGAGTCTTGCTATTAGAAATATCTTAGCAAACAACCTCTCAATCAAAAATTGGGAGAAACTCTCGGAAACCAGTGTAGGAAAGGATCATATCCCCCACCTCCCCTGGTCCATTCTCCTACCCTTCTGCTTCTAGAACATCTAGATCCAACGAAACAACAACCTCTTTAATGCCAGAAAGGATAGCATTTCTCACTCCTAAACTATCCATCAGGCCACCGAATACAATCTGGTTATTAGACCAACAAAGAACATAACCAACCAAGTCTCCATTTTCGTCAAATAGACCCCTCCTCCAATTAGCATCTTCAAGCTCAACACTAACAGAGCAACCAATGTCACCAAAGGGATTGAGGGAATAGGAGGTCTGATCCATGACAACAAAGGAGACTCGGTCATAGGCTTCATTGGCAAGACCCCCCACACTAATCCCACCATGGTTGAACTCCATGCCCTTAAAACGGGCTTTCAAATGGCCTTCGAAAACAACCTCTTTCCCATCCACATTAACCTGGACTCCATCAAGGTGGTTGACATGCTGAAACATGATAATCTTCTACATGCTAACATTATTTATGAGTGCAGGTCATTGATCCGAAGGATGGAGGAGGCGCAAGTGATGAACGTCTACAGGGAACATAATAAGTTGGCAGACCGCCTAAGCAAGGAAGGGATGAACTGCACAACCTTTGGGAAACCCACCTTTTTTCTATCACCCCTATCGTATGCCTCCAAACTAGCGTGGGAAGATATTATTGGAACTATTTACCTTAGAAACATTCCAGCTTGTAATAACTATCTAAGCAGTCATACTGTGGCCCATACTTTTGATAAACTTGTTGCCACCAACAGGCCTTTGTCCCAAACTATATTATAATTATATAAATAACTAATCCTTTTGACCAAAAAAAAAGATAACCTTTCAACAACACAACAACTAGAACATGAGCATATTCGCTTTACTCACAAAGTGTTTCTAAAGCATGTACTAAACTTCATAAAACATGCATAATGTCATATATTGCCCTTTTTAAGGGTCAAAGCTCATATTAAATCAACACATCTAGAATAGATACATTAGATATGGATATATCCATAATCATATTAAATCGACATATCTAGAATGACTACATTAGACATGGATATATTCATAATTTAAGTAGTTCAATTACTACAAGCATAATCTCATACTTCACTTCTTTGAGGTACAAACATCACTTTCAATCATCACTCTAGGGTTCAAGAACTAGACATGGATATCATCCTAACTCATGTGATCCCATCACTTTATGAATTCAACATTCATAAGGTAGCTTAGGTGGGTAAAGTCCATCCACAATAATTCTATCGCATAGTCCACAATCATCAAGTCAACTTTCTTCTTAGGGACTTAACATACATAATTCATCATATTAGATTTACCGTCAAAACCCTAGAAATCAACATTCAAGACTACAAGCCTTAATCTCAAAGCATTACTTCTTACAATCATCATACATACCTAGATTTCGAGGCATTCTAACCACATGTTTCGTTATTAAGTGATTCTAATCATAATTCATCATAAAGGTTCAACTTCACGCTTTACTAGTCATGATCCATCATATATACTATAATATAATTCAATTCATGTTTACAAGCTTTCATTCATGAAAAATTACTATACAAGTCATCAATTCTAAAAGATCAACTCTAAGTCCTCAATTTCCCTTCACAAGGCATCAACCCACATAACTTCAAATTCATCAATTAACTAGGGTTAGCCATGGAAAACATACAATATCATCATAATATCATAACTCACTACTAAATCAATCATAAACAAGTACTATCCACTCAATTGGAATCATACTCAACCTAACCCACAATATTGGAAGGAACCCTAACTTGAATTGGGTATTTCATCTTCACAATTGGGGGAAACCCAGGGGGTTCCATGGATGGAAGGATCCATGGATGAATAAGCTATCATACCTTGATTATAAAGCCCTCAAAAATCTTGCATCAATGGAGAAATTTGCCCTAACTTTCTTCTCTTCTTTTTCTTCTTCTTCTTCTTGAGTTTTCTAGAGAGAAGGATTTTGGGGAAATTGGGTTCTTTGGGTGAATTGAAATAATGATTTAATTGACTTAGTTTAGTGGTCTAATAGGTTTATATAGGTGGTCTAATTACTAATAAAACGACACCACTTCACCCCTAACTAATAATGAATTAACCCCTAAGTCCCTAACTTAAAACAATTTAACCCCAACACTTCCTCACCCACGAGACCCACGGAACGTGGAAGGGTCTACAGACCGTACTGGTCCATCGTGGGTGGTGGCCTGCAACTCTACAAAATGGGCCTTGACCCACGACCCCTTCCCACGAGGCGTGGATCCAATTACTTTCTGTGGATCCCCAACCGTGGGTAGACTGTTTTGTGAGTTTTTAAGGGTTGTCTTAGGGTCCTCCTCAAGGACCCTTGGTTGGTCCTTTAGGGGTCGTTCCTTGACTCCCTAACCCATAAACCTTCATTCTATGTACGGGAAGTCATTTCTACACTCTAACCCATTCATAAAACTCTAGAACCCTTACGTAAGGCTCTAGTTTAACCTACTAGGTTTTTGGGTGTTACCAGAACATAGTTACGATTCGAGGGAACTCATACAAAAAGAAGGACTAAAGAGTAGGGGACCTGGTGACCCTTGCGCACTGAGTGGCGCACCCCAAACTACAGAAGGGAAATTGGGGTGCACTGAGTGGCGCATGCCCTAAGGCCAAAACTACAGACACTCTTCTCTGGCGCACTGCTGGCGCAGCACGTCAGCCCCATCCCAAAATTTTCTAATGAATTTTCTTTCTCGTTTTCTAACCCCAATTCACCTAGAATCGAATGGTTTCTTCCCCAATTACTTAGATTCGAATACCCAACAAAAGTACATAATAATATACTAAAAAACAACCCTTAAACTCCAACTATTATCTTAAGAAATCATCAAACTCATCCTAATTCAAGAACGGAAACAATACTTCAAGAAAACTAATCAAAAACTCAAATTCTTCAACTTCAAGAACAAAATTTCGCTAAAAATAACACGATTGATGTGTGGGTGAATGAACCCAACACTGTGAGAACTCACATAACTCTTAGGATCGAATCCTTGGCGAAATTCCATAATAAAACTTCAGGAACTTGACGAACGCCTTGATTTTTCTCCTTTTCTCCTCTTCTTGAACTCCTCTCAAAACCCTAGCATAAATTAGGATTTTCAAAACTGAACCAAATCAGTTTAGACCCCTAAGTATTACCAAATTTCGCCTAAATATGATTGGATAAGGAAAAGACCAAAATACCCCTCTTAAATCCGGGTAACTTTCCTTAACTGGACAGTCAGATTTCAAATGCTCATATATCCCTCATATGAGCTCAAAATTTAGCAAACTTGGTGGCGTTGGAAAGAGGATTCCAATACCTTTCATTTAATATCTTATGGGCCACCCAACTCATCATGTACTAAAAGTTATGGTTATTCAAAGTTGACCCAAACTCATAACTTAGCTCAACTTGCCAAAATTTCCAATTTGACTCTTTCCAACTTTGTTCTTTCTATGCTTAACTCTTTTCTAAGACAGGATGTTAAAATATCTCCCCCTTGGGAACATTCGTCCTCGAATGAGATTACTCTAAGTAGAACTAAGGTGTAACTTCTAACATTTTGCTCAAACACCCGTCATGCAATATACAAAACATCACATCAACTTAAATGGTACTAAGTAAAGAATTAGTACCTTGATTTGAAGCTTCTCCGGGATCAAAGAGATGTGGGTATCTCTTTTTCATATCCTCCTCAGCCTCCCAAGTAGCTTCCTCGACAAACAGATTACTCTATAAGACCTTGACTGATGCTACCTCCTTGGTTCTCAACTTGCGAACTTAATGGTCTAAAATCTGAATGGGAATCTTCTCATAAGATAGGTGGTCCTTAATACCAATATCATCGGTCGGTATAATGCGTGAAGGATCTCTCATACACTTCTTCAACATAGAAATGTGGAATACCAGATGAACTACTGCTAACTCTTGCAGTAGCTCCAACTCATAAGCTACATTACCAATCCTCTTAGATATCCTATAAGGACCAATATACCAGGGACTAAGCTTTCCCTGCTTACCAAATCTCATGACACCTTTCATGGGTGAAACCTTCAAGTATTCCCAATCATCTACTTAAAACTCTAAGTCTCTTCACCTAACATCAGTATAGGATTTCTGACGACTCTGCTCTGTTTCCAACCTCACTTGAATAACTTTCACTTTCTCCTTAGCTTGATGAACTATGTCTGGTCCTATCAACCCAGCTTCACCAACTTCCAACCATCCAATAGGAGATCTGCATCTTCTCCCATAAAGAGCTTCATAAAGAGCCATCTGGATGTTAGAGTGATAACTATTGTTGTAAGCAAACTCTATGAGAGGTAAGTTATCATCCCAATTACCTTTGAAAACAATCACACAAGCTCTCAACATATCATCTAAAGTCTGAATTGTACGTTTTGCTTGAACATCAATCTGGGGATGAAAAGTAGTACTAAGGTTCACCTTCGAACCCAAACCTTTCTAGAAAGACTTCCACAATTGTGCAGTAAAATGTGCACCTCTATCTGAAATAATAGACACTGGAATTCCATGAAGTCTGCCTACATCTTGAAGATATAACTTGGAATAATCCTCTACTGAATTGGTAGCCTTTAGTGGCAAAAAGTGGGTTGATTTAGTCATTCGATCTATAATCACCCAAATAGAATCACGTTGTCTGCGAGATCGCGGCAATCCAGTAATAAAATCCATATTGATCATCTCCCACTTCCATTCGGAAATCTCTATATTTTGAGTCATACCACCGGGCTTTCAATGCTCTACCTTAACTTGTTGACAATTCGGGCATTTACCAACGAACTTTGCAATACCCTGCTTCATGATACTCCACCAATAGACTTCTCTCAAGTCGCGATACATCTTTGTGGAACCCGGATGGATAGAGTATCTAGAGCTATAAGATTCCTCCACGATCCTCTCTTGGAGCTCATTCACCTTGGCTACACAAAATCTACCTTGATACATCAATACACCATCTCCCCCCTTGTTCAAAAGCCATCACTTTCTGCTTATAAACATTTGCCTTCAATTCAAGCAAAATAGGATCTTGGTCTTGTTTCTTTTTCACTTCTAACCCTAATGATGATTAACCCCATTCATCACCACTACTCCACCTTCATTAGAATCCAACAACCGAACTCCCAATCGTGCAAGTCTGTGCACATCTTTTTCTAAGTCTTACTTGTCTTCCTCAACATGGGTGGTACTACCTATAGATAACCTGCTCAAAGCATTGGTAACAATATTAGCCTTACCTGGGTGATATAGAATACTCATGTTGTAATCCTTGAGTAATTCCAACAACCTCATCTGTCTGAGATTAAGCTTCTTCTGACTAAATACATATTGAAGACTCTCGTGATCGGTGAACACATCTACATGAACACCATAAAGATAGTGATGCCAGATCTTCAAAGCGAACACTACGCAACTAACTCTAAATCATGGGTGGGGTAATTCTTCTCGTGAACTTTAAGTTCTCTGAAGGCATAAGCTATAACTTT
Source organism: Solanum lignicaule (assembly GCA_029582545.1). Classification (NCBI taxonomy): domain Eukaryota; kingdom Viridiplantae; phylum Streptophyta; class Magnoliopsida; order Solanales; family Solanaceae; genus Solanum; species Solanum lignicaule. Next base: position 13,244 of record JAJOOF010007600.1, on the reverse strand, counting down.
GCCATTCTGCATCAATACACAACCTAATCCAACTTTGGACACATCACAATATACCACAAAACCTTATGTACCTTCTAGTAAGGTCAACACTGGGATGTAGTCAACCTAGTTTTCAATTCCTGAAAGCTCTTCTCACAAGCTTCAGACCATTAAAACTTTACTATCTTCTGAGTCAAATTTTCCCAAGGGGACGAAATAGATGAGAACCCTTCGACGAACCTTCTATAATATCCAGCCAACCACAAGAAACTATTAATATCAGTTGGAGATGTGGGTCTATGCCAGTTCTGCACTGCCTCTATTTTCTGAGTGTCAACTCGAATTCCATCACCAGAAATAATGTGGCCTATGAATGCCACAGACTCAAGCCAAAACTCACACTTAGAATTTAGCATACAACTCTCTATCTTTGAGAGTTTGGAGAACTGCTCTAAGAAGACTAGCATGATCTTCATTATTCCTCGAATAGATTAGAATGTCATCAATGAATATGATAAAAAATATATCTAGATAAGGCTTAAATGCTCTATTCATAAGGTCCATGAACGATGCAGGCGCATTAGTCAAACCAAACAACATGACCTGAAAATCATAATGACCATAACGGGTCCTAAAAGTTGTCTTAGGAATATCACTTTCTCTTACCCTCGACTGATGATAGCCTGATTTGAGGTCTATCTTAGAAAAACAAGTGGCACCCTAAAGTTGATCAAAAAGATCATCGATTCTCGGAAAAGGAAACTTATTCTTGATAGTAACCTTGTTCAACTAACAGTAATCTATGCACATTCTAAGGGAACCATCTTTCTTTCTCACAAGTAAGACTGGAGCTCCCCAAGGTGAGACACTTAGTCGAATAAAACCTTTCTCAAGGAGATATTTCAACTGCTTTTTTAACTTTTTCAACTTTTTTGGTGCCATTCTATATGGCATAATCGAGATAAGACAAGTATCGAGAAGAATATCTATACCGAAGTCTATTTCTCTCTCACGAGGGACTCCGGGAAGATCATCTAGAAAGACTTCTGGAAACTCACTCACGGCTAGAATTGACTTAATAGGTGGTGTCTCAACACTAGAGTCATTAAGTCGGACTAAGTGATAGACACACCCCTTGGAAACTAACTTTCTCGCCTTAAGGTACAAAATAAAATGACCCTTAGGCATTGCTAAACTATTCTTCCACTCTATAGCTGGCTCATTAGGAAACTGGAACTTAACTACTCTAGTTCTATGATCAATTGAGGCATAACAGGCCTGAAGACAGTCTATACCTAGAATGACATCAAAATCTACCATGTCCAACTCGACTAAGTCATCCATGGTGCTCTTGTGATTGACGGAAATGACACAATCACGATAAATTTTCTCCGCTAGAATAAACTTACCAACATGTGTGGAAACACTGAAGGGCTCAAAAAGTTTCTTAGAAAGAATATCAAAATTCATCGCAATATATGGAGTCACAAAAGAGAGACTCACTCCTGGGTCTAGCAAGGCATAAACATCAAAAGAAAAGACTTTGATCATACCAGTGAAAACATCTGGAGAATTATCTTGCTCTTGGCGACTATTGATAGCATACAGACGGTTTGATCCTCCGCATGCCCCTAAAGTAGCTCCTCTAGGTGGAGCTCTGTCTGGTGGAGCCACTGAAAAAGATTTGGCTCTATTGCCCTCATTAGCATTACCTTGTCTTTTCTTAAGGCCCTCTTTCATGAAGTGACCATTCTGACCACACTTGAAGAAACCAGTGGAGCCATCACGACACACTCCTGAGTAGGTCCTACCACACTGAGCACATGCATAAGTCCCATTACCTTCTTGTGCCACACTACCTTGAGACTGTGCAGGTCTAACTCTGAAATTCTGTGAATTCTAATTCTTATACTCACCTGTGTTCCTTGGTGCATGTGCACTAGCAAATAATGGAGCAGGTCCTTTTTGCTTCTATTGGAAAGATGACCAGTTTACATTGCTCTTCTGCTCCTGGACTCATTACCCGATGTCTTAGATTTCTTATTTCTGAACTCTTCTCTATCTCTCAACTTATCTTCCTCAACCTGTTACACATGGATCATCAGTCTAGCTATGTCCATATCTCCTATCAATATAGCTGTGTTTCCCTCCTTAGTTGACAGATGAGACAAGCCAACAACAAACACACTCCTCATGTCAGTAACTATCTTTGGAGCATAACGTGATAGTTGGGTGAACTTAAGGTTTTACTCATGTATGCTCATATAGTCCTGCTTAAGAGTGACGAATTCCCTTACCTTGGCCTCTGTCAGTTCACGGGGAAAGAAACACCCCACGAAGGTCTTCTCAAACATAGCCCAGCTCATAATTGGTGCATCATCAGCTCTACCCTTCTTTCATTGGTCGAACCATACTCTAGCAACACCCTTCAATTAGTATGCACCTAGTTCCACTCGCTCAGCATCAGCAACATGCATAACCTCAAAAACTTTCTACAACTCTTCCACAAAGTTTTCAGGATCCTCAGTGACACTTGAACCAGTGAAGTTTGGAGGATTCATCCTTAAGAACTCACAGATAGTAGACGTATCAGCCACATCCTGTCGAACCCCTCTTTTTTTCCCAACTTGGTAGGTCACAACTTGACTCAACATCCGAATAACTTCCCAGAACTCAGCATTAGTGACCTCTCATTGGGGTTGCACTTCTGGTGCATTGGGTACCCCTTGATCCTGTGGTTCAACATTTCTCCTAGAGGGACGACCTCAGACAGCTCTACGTGCAGGGATGATCTGAAATATACGTGCAAGTAAGAATTAGAAAGAAACTTTATAGAGATGAACTTTATCGCACAAAAAGAGTATGAAAGAACTGAGATAGTTCCTAAATGTTGCAGTCTTCTATTATAGAAGTGGCGCACTTCACACTGATAACTAGGACTCTATAGACATGAATTCATAGACACCCTAGGACTCTTGAACTCTATGCTCTGATGCCATGTTTGTCACGCCCCGAGCCTACACCCTGGACGTGGCCGACACTCGAGAACAATTGTTAGCCCTAAGCGAACCCTTGGCCTGGCTTAACTCTTAGCGGAAGACTTACTCATGAATAAGATAAACTTTACTCAACTGTCTCAAAAGATAACTCAGAATGTTTTAGAAATAAACATTCAACTAGACAAAGAGGCAAGTCAAGTCTCAACAAAACAACTGAAAATGAAAAGACTCACGAACTACTATCTATCTATTTATGAAGCCTCTAATACTATGAGGGATGACGGGAAAAAACCCCGATCATCCTAACAAACTGAAATGACAAAATATAATAAAGAGATCATCCGGAAGCAAGAAGGCTCACCAACCAACTCTGGAACTCGACTGGATCAACGAAGCGCTGGATGCTGATCCTGGTTGCCTGTATTTGCATCATAAAAGATGCATGCCAAATGGCGTCAATACATGAAATGTACGAGCATGTGAGGGGAAATCTAAATAAGACATAAGATTGAACTGGAATCTGAAAGAAACACTTACCTCATTTAAACTCAACTCAGGGATACTCAACTCAATGCAGTATAAAAACAACAATAAAGGTGTAGTTTATATAAAGCATTTAAAATAGTAACTAACAACTCAGTGTATTTAAAAATACAATATACTCAGTTTGTATGCAAGGAAAGAAAATAAACTTTTTTTGTATATGAAAATAGAAAGTAAACTCTGTGTATATAAGAATGCAAAATATCTCTGTGGGAGTTTCTCTAATCGAAAACCATCACTATGAGCTATGTTATGATACAACGTCTAGTCCACACTGCGAGAACTGTCCTATACTTTACCCTGGTATAGAACCTACTACTAAGTGGATCAACTAGTCTTTGCTAAAAGCATTAAGGAATCATCTAAAAAGTATAACCCTTTCTACCCACGTTGGCTACTTGGTTTATGAGGACTTTGAGTTATCTGAACTCGTACTCATATCAATGCTCAATACTACTCCTAAAGTGTAACTAGCTCATATGTTTAAAAACAAAAACTCTTTTTTGTGGTTTGAGATTATCACTCAAAAGTCTTTCTCTTAAAAGAGATGGTACTCAAAACTGCTCAGAAACTCTTTTGGAAATCGGTGTTTCCTCTCATCTTAAATGCAAAAACATTACTCTTGGGAATACTTAGTTCTCATATATCATTTAAAGAAATGAACTCAACTCTACTATTTCTAAACTCACGTGCTCAAGTCTTAAAACACGTTTTAAAACAATGTAGAAGATTTATTATAATAACTCGAAAGAACTCTCAAGGCTTGACTCTTAGCTCTACCTTAAATTTGAATTATGGATTCAAGGTTATGATCTCATGTTATGGATGATCTATCAATATTTAGACGTACCTTAGAGTGTAGAAATTAATTAGAAAACATAGGTACAATTTGAGGGAACTCATACGAAAAGAGTGACTAAAGAGTAGGGGGCCTGGCGACCCTGGCGCACTGAGTGGTGCAGGGCACCAGACCTTGACCTACAGAAGGGAAGTTGGGGCACACTAAGTGGTGCGGAGCTCCACTACAGACACACTTCTCATGCACACTGCTGGAGCAGCGCGCCAGCCCAGCCCAAAATTTCCCGTTGAATATTCTTTCCCATTTTCTAACCCCAATTCACCTAGAATCGAATGGTTTCTTCTCCAATCACTTAGATTCAAATACCCAACAAAAGTACACAAGAATATACTTAAAAAAACCTTTAAACTCCAACGATTATCTCAAGAAATCATCAAACCCATCCTAAATCAAGAACATAAACAATACTTCAAGAAAACTAATTAAGAACTCAAACCCTTCAACTAATTAGCGTGTGGGTGAACGAACCCAACACTATGAGAACTCACATACCTCTTAGGATTGAATCCTTGGCGAAATTCAACAACAAAACTTCAAGAACTTGACGAATGCCCTGATTTTTCTCCTTTTCTCCTCTTCTTGAACTCCTCTCAAAACCTTAGCGTAAATTAGGATTCGCAAAACTGAATCAAATCAGTTTAGACACCCAAGTATAACCAAATTTCGCCTAAATCTTATTGGGTAAGGGAAAGACCAAAATACCCCTCTTAAATCTGGGTAACTTTCCTTATCTGGACAGTCAAATTTGAAATGGTCAGATCTACCTCACACGAGCTCAAAATTTAGCAAACTCAGTGGCACTGGAAAGAGGATTCCAAGACCTTTCATTTGATATCTTATGGGCCACCTAACTCATCATGTACTGAAAAAGTTTTAAAAACTCTTGAGTATCTTAACCTTGGAACTATAAAAATCTGGGGGATTCATTCTATTGAAGTCCCTCACTCTAGATGCCGCCATACCCACATTTGGGTTCACGGAGATTGATGAGTCCACAAATTGGACTCATTTAGGGCTTTATTTTAATAGAAATAGTGTCCTCGAATGCTTATTTTGTCTCAATATCTGATGAAAACTCTTAAGTTTCAGGTATTTAAAGTTTTAGTGGAAGCATGGACAGTTAGGCGCAAAAAGGAACAAAGAGGCTGAAAAGAACGAAGAAGCTGCAGCATGAGCATAGCCAAGAACCTTTCGCGATTCGCCGAAAGGATAGACCCCGCCCTTTGTCCAATATGCGAAGCCCTGAAGGAAGAGGATTAAAAAGGCGATAAAAGAAGCAGTCGGCGCTTCGGCGAATAGTTCAGCGACGCAGTACTATACCACCTAATGGTCCAGAACATGAAGATGTTGAAGGCAAGCATGAAACGACAATAAAATAGAAGAAGGGCGAGTCGCCGAGTCATTCGGCGGCATCAACTAACTTCGCCAAAAGATCCACCAGCGCTATTTTCTAAAGTCTATAAATACCGAACTTATTATTAATTTTAGGAGTCGAAGTTTTATTTTAATTTCCATAATAGAATAGTACTTTTTGGATATTTTTCTCTCAAGTTTGGAGAGGGTTTTTGGGAGAATTGAAGAAAGAAGGATTCCATCTTCCCCAAGTTGGAAGTGGGTCTTCTCCATTCTTCTTCCTTTACTTAAATCAAGGTTTAATTTCTTATACCCATTTGATTTTACTATCATTTTAGGTGTATTTTGTTATTTCTTGATGTGTGGCTAAAAAACCCCATTCTTGGGGTGTGATTTAACAAATATATGTTGATATTATTGTTGGGTCTTGCTTGATGATAGGTTAGATGTAGTTTAATGGTGATTTCACCTAGTGGTTGTGGTTTAATCTAAAGGGTTTGTAGTTGCAAATACAAAGCCACCCATGTGTTTTCAGCTTGCCCGAGAGGGAGGTCGTGAAACCAAGACCACTAGACTGATGGCCTAAGGAGTGGGTCGACATGAGGTTCTGCCCGAGAGGGTTAGCCCTAGTCCCATATCCTAACACTCAGCTCGAGAGAGTGAGTGGGGTAAGGCGTAGGCTGGTCTTCATGCGGCAAATGGGTGTCCGAGAGGAATGCATTTGAAACATGGTAAGTTGCCCGAGAAGGAACTTATTTCAATTTAAAGCTTAGCCTAGTCATTACTATCCTACAAATGTCCTTTCAAAAGCATGTACCCAACTACTTATCTCAACTTGTATTGCGGTCACACCCCAAGAAAATTTCCTCATACTTGATTTTCTTGTTAAATTTTTGCTATTTTTACTAATTGTGACCAAACCCTAAAATTGATATTTGACACTTTCATGTCACCCCCTTTAATTTACCATATTTTTGTTCGTTAATGAATGTCTTTAGCTACAACTAGTTAGAGCTTAATTTTACTTTTTTATCAATTCTCAAAACCACTCCCTTGGGATATGACCCCAACCTTTAGTTGGGTTACTATACTATCGACGATCGTAGACACTCATACCGTAGGTTAGTGTCGTTGGTCACGATAAGCATCAAAATAGCGCCGCTGCCGAGGAGTGGTGTTATTTGAGAATTTTTAGATTAGTAGAATTTTTGTTCATCTTAGTTGTAATTCACTAACTTTACTTTTAGTTTTGTTTTTCGTTGAGTTGTCCACTTAGATGAACATGGCTGAGCAGAGTAGTGGCAAGTTGGTGGAAATGAGCCAAAGAGTCCAAATGGACCTCACGATGACCGCATTGGCATCTTAGCTAAACGAACTGGCCACCAAACTCTCAGAGGTGGAAGTCCAATGCAACAACAAGGGGAGGTATATACCCCCTCATGAGCAGTGGAAGTCTAGAGATGGGAGAGAAAATAGTGTCGAGGACACATTTCAAATCATTCTCCAAAAGGTTACCGATCAGGATCGGGTGTTCGAAGAAATGAAAGAGAATATTCAAATGCTGCATCAAATGATTGGATCCCACTCTAGATCAATCCAGCTAATCAGGTCACTCCTAAGTTTTGCAGTGCCTCATCTCCACCCAAATGACATATTGGGGTCACCTAGTGACATTGGGGTAAACCCAATAACTCAGAGTGAGACAAAGCTTACGTCGTGCCACGGCGTAAAATAAGGTGCTTCTTGGGAGGCAACCCAAGGTTTTACTTCTTTTAATTATTTTGTTCGAATAATGCTGTGTTTATTTTGTAGGGTAAAATGAGAAAGGTGTTAAAAAATGCAAGTTGGCAAGCCAAGGACCCAGTGGGTGAGTCGTCGAATCTATTGGTGACTCTGACTTAATCCGCCGTTGGGACCCTAATATAAGAGATGTCTTATAAAACTCGGCTAGGTAAGTATGCATTCAGCATGTCACCGATTTTATCGGTGATAAGACTAACGTCGCCGAATGAAAGAGAACTGAACGGTTATGTAAAGGCAGAAAGTCAAAATGTTTGAAGCTCTCACTTTCCCTCTCCTCAAACCCCTCAAAATCACACCAAAGGTACTTTTTCTTAGATTTTTTCCTTTCCATTAGTGTTTCAATTGGTAAATAGTGCTTGGGGTTGGATCTCTTTGCTGCCTAGCATTTCAAAAAGCAAATTTGATTGGCATTAAAGGTTAGCCCATAAAACCCTGAATTTATCTTAAAAGTTTTTGCACTTTTTTGCAATTGTAGTATCAGGATGACATGTGATGGGCCTCACTGATAGAAATAAGTTGATATGCTATGAGTAATTCGAGCTTAATTGCCTAAAAATAGTCGAATGCCTTGTTGTTTGTGCTTTAATTTGATTGAGGTTGTACTGGGTGTTGCTTGATTGTAGTTATATTGGTGGGGTAAGACCTAAGTGGCCCACATTTGTGCTAAACAACGAAAATTGCTCAACAAAAGAATGGGTAACGACATTCTTAAAGGTGATCGTAGTTAAATGGCTAAAATTTGGCAGGACCGGAAAAAGTCTGAGTATTCCAGAATGATGGGAAGTATGGGTCTTGTGTAAATTTCGTGTTTGCATGCTTTAATTTTGTTTTCAGTGCTTGTATGGTCGATTCTAAGAAATGGGTTGAAAAATAGGCACGATGAATCATTCGGCGAGCTGGGTCGTGCTCGCCAAACGATTCGGCGGTTCGCCTACTAATCTTATATCGCTCTTCATTCATGTCCATAAGGCTGAGAGATCTGTAACTTTCGGCGGACACATCTGTGGTTGCCGAAGGTAGTCAGCGACTCGCCATTAAGACTTCAAACCGCCCTTCACATGCCTCCTCTACCCGACTGATCGGCGAACCTTTCTACTTCAGATTTTCTGTGTTTTAGTGTGATTGTTCTTTTGACTAATCACAAACCTTTGCAGATATGGTACGCACAAACTTAAATGCGCCACATCAGAACAAGGCTAAGGGAATTACAATCAATGAAGGAGGATCACGTCCTTCATAGAAAAGAAAGCAAGATCTCCCACCGGGAGATAAAAGCAAACGAAAAAAGCATATCGCTAGAAAAGGGTCAACTATTGAGCCAGACTTCTCTAAATCGGATGATACACAACCCTTGATTCATCGACAAAATAGGCTCAAGGATGGACATCAATCCATACCCACTAGAGTTCCATCAGCCATAACTCCTTCTACGACTGAACCAGTGCCAGCTTCGGCACCACCTCCAGTGGCCCCTGCACTCCCCGTTGCTCCACATCCACCCAGATTGCTAAACAGATTAAAAGGCGATGGTTTACGAACCATTCTAGAAGATAAATTACTATATGTGGATGGCTTGGAAGGTAAGCATGCTGAGGTGCTTGACACACTCAGGTATCACGAGTTCGAGCAGTTCACTAGACCACGGGGATCTTACATCCCTTCCTGGGTTCGGGAATTCTGCCTAGCTTATGGGGAGTTGGTCCCGAAAAATAAGAAAAAGGCTAGTGAGTTCCGACCGGTGAAGTCGGTTATAGTCAGAGGCAAGGAGGTGGAGTGTCACAGCGAGCATATTAATGATGTATTGGGTCGACCGCTGCACTCAGTACTGCCCTACCAGGGTTAGCATATTGCTCATTCCCTATATGACTTGAAGGGTTGGCTAGCTCCGATGATCTTTAACACCACCCCGAGGTGGATGGATACAGGAGCTCAGATTGAGAAGAGGGACATGAACATTGCCTCCCGATACTGTTTTGGTTTCATCAGCAGCGCTATCACGCTATCCCAGAACGAGTCCATTATGCGGCATCCTAAGGCTGCTTGCCTTGGGTCTATAATGGCTAGGAGGCAGATCGACTTGGGGCTACTGGTTTCACAGGAGATGACCATGAGAGCCAAACAGACGCAGACGTCTCTGCCCTTTCCTGTTCTAGTCACTGCATTATGCAGGCATGCTGGAATACCCCGAGATCCTACTAGAGGTATAGAGGTCACTCCGTCTTCCTCTACTGATATCCGGCGTATAAAGGTCAAATTTACATGAGAAGAGGATGACAGGAAACGAGCAGCCCCAGCAGATAATTCTCCAGAGGTCAATATTGACTTATTATCAGCAGAAACACCTTCGTCCACCTCAGCCTCTGAGCCCTCAGGTATACCAACTCCTTCTTTTTCTCCCTCACAGGTTCCAGGTGCATCTTCATCCTCCCAGCCTGCTAGAATCACTCAGGCCATAATCCTAAAGATGGGGCAGTTGGCCTATTCAGCTGATATGAGAGCTACCCGACTGGAAAGGTCTGTTCCAGAGATGATTGACAGGGCCATACTAGCAGCACTTAATCCCATACAGACTTCTGTTGATGCCTTAACAGTAAAAGTTATGGCTTGTGAGAGCAGACAGCGGGAAACCTCTGAGGTGTCGGCTTTAAAAGTCGAGATTGCAAGTTTGAGGAAGGACGTAGATTACCTTAAGTCTACCGACTTCACTTCACTTATAGAGAGGGCAGAAGATAAAGATGTTCTTGTGGACATCGGAGATGTGCAAGGGGACGGTGCAGCACAGGCAGAATCGAATGCAAAAACCGACGAGGAGTTGATAGCAGCACAGGTTGAAGAGATAAGAGAAAGCCAAGATCAAGCATATTCAGAGATCTGCCAGATCTAATAGACACAGTTATACAGTCGGTGATCCAAACATCGCCGACCGAGATGTCCACAGCAGCCCCTAGTGGATTTGGCACTGCTTTTCCATCTGAGTCTACTCCGGGCACTGATGCCCCAGCAGATAGATAAACTGCGTAGCCAGGACCTTTCTCTACCCTCTTCTCTATTTTGCTTACATCTACTTTTGGATTCTTATTACCTGCATTTGAGGACAAATGATCTTATTTGTGCTGGGGTGAGGCCCACCTTGTTTTGCTTGTTTCGGATATTCGTGTTTTGAATACATTTGGGTTGTCTATTTATAATTGTGTTAATAACTGCTTTTCTGTGGATGTTTGAGCTCGTGGCTCCATTTATTTTAATTACAAAATGATTTTGACCCTTCCAAAAAATTTTGAATTTTTCGCACATTTTTGCCACCCCTCGTAAGTTGAATGTGGCGGTTCTTTTGCAAAAATTTGAGTCTCAGTTTCGATCAATACCAATGACTTGAATAGTTCTCTCTATTGAACGAACATGAATGTACGGCTACGATGAGGCCAAATGAAGTTGCATAGACAATATGTGAACTCTTCGCATCTCATTGTGATTAGCCATTTATCGAATTGATTCTCTTGAAATGACTGTTGCACACTAGAGAAAGTGTGTAGTTTTGTTTGACTTAAGTGTCGATACCTTGTGTGATTAGCTTGCTTTGAAACTTGCATGAATAAACCTAGAATTTGCCCTGTTAGTCTGATTGATTTAGAAAGGTGTCCTCTTGAAATGATCTTAGGCAACTTTAAAGAGTGTGAGCCAAATTTGACATATACCTCTTTTGTGGTCTACCTGTGAGTGTGTAAAACTCTTTTGAACACCCTTTGAGCCTTACCTTTCTTTGGAAGAACCTTGATAAACCCTAGACCTTTACTTGACCCACTACCTACAATCCTCTTAATTTGTGATTTAGTGAATAGCCAACTTAGGCCAAAAGCCTAAGTTGGGGGTGTGGCAAAAAGGAAAAGAAGAAATCAAGAAGTGCAAGAAAAAGTCCCCCCTAACCCATGGGATTGCATCAGTGGAAACCCCTTCAATTTCTTATAAAAAAAACCTGTGGAATAAGGTACGAAGGAAATCAGGTTTCCAAGCAAGCCATGAAGGTGAATAAACAGGTGAATTAGAAGCATAAGAAAAAGAATTGATAAAGGAGGAGAAGGGAATGCCTTGAGAATACCACATCCCACGAGGAAGGAGCCATTGAGCCTAAATGACCATACCTTTGCACTCATCCCCATTACAAGCCTTAGAAAAACCTTTATGATATTGAGTAAGCCGAATCAAAAGTCATTGGAAAATAAGGGCAAACATATGGGTGAAAGCATGCATTGTATTCCTCTTTTTGAGTGTGAGCGTTGCATCTGATTCCTGATCTTGAATTGATTAACCTCTGTGTGTGAATATGGAATCATTCTTCATGTGAGGGCATTTAGATACTTTTTGTCGATCTTGAACTCGCACAAGTAACAAGTATTGCGCAATTGAGAATCTCTGATAATGGTGTGTCACAACTTGAATCTTTGAGTGCACAGTTGATCTTTGCATAAGTAATTTGAATCTTGTTGTGTATGTTCATGATTGAGTCTTGTGTAGCACAGTTTGAGACACCCTTTTTGAACGGCTGAACTTGAGTTTGCTTGAGGACAAGCAAAAGTTTAAGTTGGGGGTGTTGATGAGTCCACAAATTGGACTCATTTAGGGCTTTATTTTGATAGAAATAGTGTCCTCGAATGCTTATTTTGTCTCAATATCTGATGAAAACTCTTAAGTTTCATGTATTTGAAGTTTAGTGGAAGCATGGACACTTAGGTGCAAAAAGGAACAAAAAGGCTGAAAAGAACGAAGAAGCTGAAGCATGAGCATCGCCAAGAAACTTTGGCTATTCGCCGAAAGGACAGACTCCGCCCTTTGTTCCAGTATGTGAAGTCCTGAAGGAAGAGGATCAAAAAGGCGATAAAAGGAGCAGTCGACGCTTCGCCGAATAGTTCCACGATGCAGTACTATACCGCCCAACGGTCCAGAACGTGAAGATGTTGAAGGCAAGCATGAAACGGTGATGAAACAGAAGAAGGGCGAGTCGCCGAGTCATTCGGCGGCATCGCCTAACTTCGCCGAAAGATCAACCAGCTCTATTTTCTAAAGTCTATAAATACCGAACTTATTATTAATTTTAGGAGTTGAAATTTTATTTTAATTCCCATAATAGAATAGTACTTTTTGGATATTTTTCTCTCAAGTTTGGAGAGGGTTTTTGGGAGACTTGAAGAAATAAGGATTACATCTTCCCCAAGTTGGAAGTGGGTCTTCTCCATTCTTCTTCCTTTACTTAAATCAAGGTTTAATTTCTTATACCCATTTGGTTTTACTATCATTTTAGGTGTATTTTGTTATTTCTTGATGTGTGGCTAAAAACCCCCATTCTTGGGGTGTACTTTAGCAAATATGTGTTGATATTATTGTTGGGTCTTGCTTGATGATAGGTTAGATGTAGTTTAATGGTGATTTCACCTAGTGGTTGTGGTTTAATCTAAAGGGTTTGTAGTTTCAAATAAAAAGCCACCCATGTAATTTTGGCTTACCCGAGAGGGAGGTCGCGAAACCAAGACCACTAGACTGATGGCCTAAGGAGTGGGTCGACATGAGGTTCAGCCCGAGAGGGTGATCCCTAGTCCCATATCCTAACACTCAGCTCGAGAGACTAAGTGGGGTAAGGTGTAGGCTAGTCTTCATGCGGCAAATGGGTCTCCGAGAGGAACGCATTTGAAACGGGGTAAGTTGCCCGAGAGGGA